>VWZT01011455.1:589208-635182 GCA_013397055.1 Pachycephala philippinensis | reverse complement strand
GTAAGGCATCACTCTCTCAGCCCTTCCCAACACACCCAGAGCGGGGAGGGAACTGGCATTGATCACCCTTTTAACCAGGAGCCCAGGGCAGGAGAAGCTGCCAAAGCTGGGGATGTTCAGGTGAGCAGGAGGCTGTGCAGGTGGACACTTGTTGGTCTCACCCTGGATTTTGGTGCCTAAACCCCAGAAGTTTTCTTTCCTTGGTCCATCTTGCCCTGCTCTTTCTGCATTCAGGAATACAACTTGCTTTTATGATGCAGCAAACGGGGAAAATGAGCAGTTGGACACCCTACAGCTGGTCCAGTAACATCACAATGCTTTCAATATGTTCATTATTCAGTTGTCCCAGATTGATCCATTTGATAGCTCTCAGAGTGCAGATCACTCCTGCCATGGCCCAGCAGCTGGCAGCTCACACCAGAGCTCTGTAACTGTGTCCCTGTAATGTATAGAACATATGGGGCTGGCTTTGCTCACCAACTGTGTACACATTGTGCTCTCCACAGTCAAATGTAATTTTACACATTTCCAATTTACATTTAACGTTGGGTGGGATAAACCAGTAAATCATTTGCCCTGGGAAGAAGAACAATACCAGCTAATTTACGTAGCTAATCAGAAGCACATTATTTTTGTTGTGTTTGTTTTCACTGCAGTCTCGAGCTTGAAAAATAGTTTGGGTGGTCTTTGTTCTGAATTTGCTCCCCTTCTCTTTCCAAAATCTAGTGTTTCAGAGTAACCTCTATTTGTCTTATCTGCTCCACACAAATGGAAAAAAACAGTGATTCAATCTCTTGACATATGTTTAGAGACTGCTCGTAGAAGGCTGGCTCTGTGTACAGCTCAGGAGGAAACCCTATAACTGGATTCTCCAAAGGGGGAAAGTTCAAGAATGGAAATAAATCAAGATGAAGAACAAAAAGAAAATACACTGTCAATTTATTCAAACACCTTCTGGCATACAGCAAGAAAAATAGCCCCAGTGCCCCCATCATTATTTAATGCAATTCTCTTTTTCCAGGTCACGGTAATACATGTTCCAACCACCATCAGAAAATTAAATACAAAGCTGGCCAGAAACAGGATTCATACAGCTCCAAGGGAATGTCTTCAACAATTCCCAAGTGCCTTAGAAATTTAAGTCAAATTTTCAAAGTCCCAAAGCAACATTTAGGCCTGATTTCAGCACTTGAGTCTCATGCCTTTAAATATCTTTTTGCATTTGGCTTAGGCCAGCAAGTGCATTGGGCTGTAGCTACACAAACTTCTTAAATTTTTTATAGGAGAGCTGTGCCTCTCCACAGCAGCTCATCTGATGAGCAACAGGAACCAGGCCTAGGAAGTGCGATGCAGCAAAACCCAATAATTTCAAAAATATGCTGCCTCTGCCTGTGAGTGATGGTCCAGAGCCCTGGGTGGGAGGTGAGCTGAGGACAGAGAGCAAGCAGCAAAAATCCTGTCTCTGCCCTCTGCACGTAGCAGCTCCCTCCAGTGCTATTTCAGGGCGTTCCTGTCCCCTTCCCAGGCCCAGAGACCCTTCATCATTTCAAAGATGGATAGATGCGGATTGGGGCTTTTGAGGTTTGGGGATGAATAACAGCAGTAAGGGCCTTCCAAGAGATTTGAATTTCAAATCCGTGGAGGAGCTGGAGGGCAGCCCTTGGCGGGTGGTTGGGCAGAGCTGCCTGTGCTGCAAATATTGTGGTGTGTGCCCTGCTCACTGCTCTCACTGGGCAGCAGAGGAGTCTTGCTCAGCAAAGCAGATTAGAGCAGTCTGCACCTTCACTGAGTCCTTAAAAATTCCACGTGGAGAGAACAAATGTTTGGCTTAGGAAAAAAAAAATATATATAAGTGTTGTGTAAATATGGAATAATTATTCATAAGGATTGTGTGCATCTGAGTGCCATAAATATCCTCAGAGACCTGGAACTTCCTGGGAGCTTTTCAGAGCACTGATGCCACGAGAAAGAGATACAGGCTGCACCAGTGATGCTCTCCCAGTAACCAGTTCCCCTGGGATATGGCTGAACCTCACCAGCCAAAAGCAACAGACCCCTCCAGCTGCAGACAGACAGGATTTCTGAGATCACTGCCCTCTGGGCAGAGACCAGAGCACTCCCCTGGGCTCGGGCAATGCATGGCAGAGAAACCATCAAATAGTCAGCTTAGAATAAACATTTCATCCTCTTGCTGCCACAATCCTCCTAACACACCCACAGAGCCATTAAGTGCCTATTTCCAAGCATCACAACACCAGACAATATGAAAAATTAAACCCTGACAAGATTATAGTGTTGACATCACATTGGCTTGGCTAATACTGCCTCATGGTATGCAAACTTTGCAGGCTGTATTTATGGGAAGGCACTGCAGCCAGGCTTTGTAGGGTGGGGGGAAATGGAGCTGGGCCCTTTTTGAACTACAAGGTTGTAGGTTTAGAACTCAAAGACAAGAGAATCTCTTCAGCTTCAAGTTCACCTGCAGAGCAGCTCAGGGAGGAGATGTGATCTGAAAGGGCTCTGCTGGGCTAACTGGGCTTGGCACTGCCTTCCTCCGTGTCAAAGCCTGGCCTGAATAGCACAGACTTCAACAAAATCCTTTTCTCTTAATCACTCCCAAACACAGTAAATATTTCCAAAGGATTGAATGATATAAAAGCAAACACGACAGACAAAATCCTGCTGTTCTGAAGACAATTTCAGAGATGTTTTGTGTCCAAAGAGACCCTTTTGAATACTGTCAGACCTCCAGAATGTTCTCATTAATCCTGCTACTGCGGGACCTGTGAGCTCTGGTCAAGTGCTTTGATCTACTGTGCAAAGACATGAAGACAAGCCAGCCTGAGGCAGGCTGCAATTAAACCAAGATGAGAGACAATTTAGGGACACAGGCAAGCCAGCAGGGCAGTCAAGGTAACTCTGATCATCCAGCCAAGCTGTGCCTCAGTGTAATCTTCGGGTCTTAGACTCAACAACAACAGTGGAAAAGACTGGACCAATTCCTTGTGCAATCAGAGCTGACACAGAGCAGGAAGGGGAGGGGAGGAATCAAAGAGAGGACTCCATGGAAGAGAATTCTCCTCAGGAAGAAAGGAAGGATCATCCTTTGAGTTACAGCAAGGAGAAATCTGGAAAGATATCAGTGCAACACAGAGATAACCACTCCCCTTCTCCCCTGTGTCTCACACTGATCCCATCTTGCTTGTAATCTTAAGGACTAATTAATGCTGCACTGGCTCTGCTCATCCCAGAAGCCTGGTGGTAACAGAAGGTATCAAACAAACCTCTGCTCTTCAAATGGAAAAGAAATGTTTTAATGGCTTGAGTTCTCATTGTGTGAGCATGAAGTAAATATGCTTATTTCCTTTTGTATGTAGCAAGAAACATATGGAAGTTGAACTACATTTGTCCCAGCCTGCCAGTATTTTAAATTTATAGAACCCGAATCCTTTGAGGAATGTCATAAATTTACACACACTCTCGAGTGCTAACGCTTGCACTGGGATCTTTAGGGCAGTGGATCCATGTGCAAAAGAACATTTGTGCAACCAGGCCTCACATACATGGAAGCCAGTGCAGGTTAACACTTCTGAGGCCAGTGTTACCCAGGCCAGGCTCAAATCAGAAGTTCCCTACTCCACCCCATCAGGGTTCCTCAGAGAAATCTGCTCCAAGGCCCTGAGTCAGCACTGAGTACAAAATTCTTCACTTTATCAGGGTACATCACCTTGGATGCGACAAGAACAATTTCCAGGCTGTATTATCTATTAGGGCACAAACATTTCTCAGTTGGTCTTTTTATCTGATGCTAAAATTTAGCCTTAAGAAGTATCAGCCATTGCCCAGTGTGTCCTAGGACAACAAAGCAGTTTATCTCAACAGTGTTTTCAAGCTGATGAAAATTTCCCACTTCAAACTATTTTACATTTTCAGTAGAGCTGTTTTGCTTTATTCAGTGCCTTCCCCATGCAAAACAAACTGATTTGTATGTGGAACTAACTCTTTTTTTATCAGCGATATCTCCTGATATAATTCCTCAACAGCAACATCACAAGTTACGCCTATTCCTATTCCATTAGAGCTTAAATCTAATATTTTTGTCTTGCAAGTTAACTCCAGATGCCTGCGCATCCTCCAGGACTGCGGGAAGCTGTCTGAGCTGGGGAGCTGCAGGAGGACTGAGGTTCTCCCCTAATTTATGCAGCGTTTGAGGGTGACCTTGCAGTGTCCTGGCATGGGATGGATGTGCAGGGTCTGGAAAACCGGGACCCATCCTCACCTTGGCCACCTTCCGCTGCTTTATCAGAAGGTGGCAGTGTTGGATGCACCATCGCTTCCAGCCCGGGCCCAGCCTCCCCGAGCAGCTGCCAGCACAAATGCAGCCTTAATAATGACAAATTACACATCCGCCGCTCAATTAGTCATCATTCATGTCGGGAGCCGGCCCCCGTCAGGTGGCTGCAGCCAAAATCCTTCACACTGAAATAGCTGCTTTGTTAGAAACACCGAAATCACTGAGGCAGGGCCGGGGACACAGGGACACGCAGCCAAAGCACAGGCCCTGGGCAAAGTCCTGGGCTTCGGGTGCTCTGCTGCTCTGCCAGGAGGTTTCCCAGCAAAAATCTGATGAATTGCAGGACAACAACCCCAGCCCGTGTCCGGTGGGATATTTTCAGGACACTGAAAAATGTGGAAATGTCATGGGAAATGGGAGATGCTGTGTTGGACAGGCCCTGACCCTGTGAGTGCCGAGCACCAGCAGGAGAAGGGTGAGGTGCTCGGAGTTATGAAGAATTTCAGTCACAGCAAAAGTGCTGCAGCCTCCCAGGGGCTCAGACCCAGCTCAGATAAGTTTTGATTACACTGCAGGGTGCAGACAGATGTGTGTGTGCTCTGCCCGTGCTCCAGCTCGAGCCTGGGAAGTTTGTGACTACACTGAGAAGTGCCTCACCTTGGGGAATTAGCCCTGCAGGGGGGGAAAGTGCATTGTTCTGGCCACAACCTAAAATCTACCTGCCCCAACCTCTTCAGATACCTTTGCACGAGGTGAAGGGTGCAATGCCTACGGCAGCAGGTTCAGGAACATCTCTAGAAAATTAGATACATGTTCCTGAGTGAATTAAGCCTTGTAACTGCAAATGGAGCCGTGTTTAGGTATTCCCAAAACCCTGGGCCCAGAGATCTCACCACCTGGCACAGTCAGTCCCAAAATGCACACAGGATCCAGGGTTTGCACAGAACCCTGAGGATTTTCCCTTCCACCCCGGGACACCTCGTCCAGGAGGGGAATTTCTGCCTCACAGCACATTGGGCAGACCAAAGCACCAAGGAGCAGCTTGCGAGCGCCCGCTCACCCACTGCTCTCCTGCCCCTGCAGGAAATATCTGCTCCTGAGTGACAGGCAAACAATCTGCCTCTGAAAGGAAGCACAACACCAGCTGATTCAGGGCTTTTTAGCATATGAATGTGTAAATTTGCTGTGACAGGTGGGGTGTTTCCATGACTTTCAATAGAGAGCCAACTGCTCCTCGGTTATCATTAGAAATTTCTCACTGCAATGCCAATGACTGGTGCCCCATGCTGGGTAATGGGACTCTGAATTAGTTTTTTTAAAAGAGAGTGAGAGCAACTAAAGGCAATATCCCTGCTGGGGGATTGCCTGATCTGAGCGCCACTAGCAAAATATTTGTTCATGCAAATGTTTCCTGCCATGAGCAGCTTAACAATTTCATGCGGGAAAATAAACAATAAATAATGGAAAGCACATGGGGCAAACAGAAATATTTGGAATCATCTTAATTACAGAAATCTTCACTGTATGGGAAGAGCCAGAGAGTCCAGCAGCCCAGCAATGACCTCAGTCTGTACCAGAGCCAGGGCAGGAAGTCTTAGGAGGAGATTTCCAAAGCAGCTTAGCTCTTACACCTCTCTGCCAGAGATTTGGGGTGTTCACAATGAGCAGCTCTTGCAGCAGCAGCTGCTGGGGGCTGAGCCTCGGTAGCAGAGCTCGGGGAACTCTTCCTGTGCACTCTGATCCATGCTGCCTCCCCACCTGGACAGCACCACGGCAGCTCCTCTTTGGCCTCAGTGGGGATCAGGCACCCAGCTCTGTGGGCAGGGCAGCTCAGGATGCTGCCCACCACCCCAGAGGGACATTCCTGGCTTTAGCAAGCCTCCAAAACACTGCCCAGCTCCCAAAGCCCATGTGCAGACAGATTTCAGCATCATCAGACTGACTGCAGCACCATCAGACTGATTTCAGCACCATCAGACTGATTTCAGCCTCATCAGACTGATTCCAGCCTCAGCAGACTGATTTCAGCATCAGCAGACTGATTGCAGCATCACCCACTGCATGGTTTGACAGGAGGAGAGGAAATGGTTGCCCCAGGGGAGGTTAGATCGGATATTAGGAAAATAAATTCATAAAGAGAGTTGTAAAGGAATGGAACAGGCTGCGCAGGGAAGTGGAGGAGTCACCAACTCTGGAAGTGTTCAAAAAACTTGTGGATGTGGCACCTGGGGACAAGGTTTAGTGGTGGTGCTGGATTATGGTTGGACTTGATGATCTTTGAGTTCTTTTCCAGCCTTAAGGGTTCTGTGGTTTGCACGGATGAGTGGCATAGGTTGATTGCACTAGATGGGCATCCTGGAAAATATCAGCAAGACAGGGGACACATTTTAAAGACTTTTTGGTGGCTCCTGCCCAACAGCTAGCACACAGAGCCTGTATACTTTTACTCTCCTGGAATAATACAGAGAAAAGTTCCCATCTGTCTCCTCCAGCTCTGTTTCCCTTCCAAGATGAGTAACAACCCATCACCACCTGATTTTGCCCAGCCACAGGAGACGGAACAGTCCAGCAGTCTGAGCAGCAGCTCAGGCTGATTTACATCCTCAGTGGGTCATGTACATCTCCTGCAACATCCCCCTCCACCTCAGTCCCCTCCACTGCCTGCTTCAATCAGTGTTTTGATTTGTTTTATTAAAATAAACACAGAGGTGCTCAGAAACTGCAATAAAAAATGACTCAACTGCAGACACACATACTGATGTAGGAGACTTGCAACACAAGCTGGAAGAAAAGGGGTTTTTTGCTTCTCCACCAGGCAGAACCTGTGTTCCACAGACAGATGGGAATGTTCTTAAAACTAGAAAAACACTGTTTGCTCTGACCCAGCAGTCATGCTCACTGAACCACTGTCATGCTCTACATACACTAAGTGCTCCACCAAGGGAAACCAAACAAATGAATTCAAAAAGATTAACAACTCCAAAGCTAAAAGACATGGAGCCTTTCATGTTTTTCTCTCCAGGATATCTGGGACATTTGTTGTGAACACGAGTACACTGCACATGATTACAATTTATTGAATTAAACCCAGAGTAGTTTCTGTTGTATAAAGTAGCACTTTCCCCCCTTATCTAATGCAGATGAAATTTTGAACTTCAATGCCAATCTGCAATACTCTGTTCTGTTACAAATATATTGAGCAAATTAAAGTAAGTTCATCTGGATATTTTTTTGAGTTTGGTTTCTGAGGTTATGAGCAGGGCTTCAGGCAGCTGCTGCAATCAGTCTGTGACTGAAATGTTGGTTTCATGGTGGCTGATGACCTACGAGAAACAGCAAATGCTGAACATGGGGGAGCAGAGAGGAATCCTGTTTAATCATCTTACATTTCCTCTTTCTTTGTTTGTTTATTTGCTCTGAAAAAGTGACTTTTCTAAGAAAGGATTAAAACCTGCAGCCATTTTGCTGCAAGAGCCTTTCGTTTCAACTCACAAAAAACCGTAGTGGGGGGATTAATTTTGCTTAACAATCAGCTTGAAAAGTTTCCTTTAGACAAGACCCAGCATATTTAGCTTTGAAGTCAGATGTTTGCTCCAGCTGGAATCTAAAGAGAGTTTTGGGGAGCACATCCCCACCTCAGCTTTGCCTGTGGAGGAGGATTCACAGCAGAGACCCTTCAGCCCCAAACCCCTACGTGTATGGCCCATAAGGAAAATCCCAGTCACTGAGCACGAGTTACTGACACACCCCAAAGCTGCTCTGGGGGTTTGCAGACTCCCAGAGTGGAGTTTGCTGCTCATGGCTCAGCACAAACAGCACATTAATTTGGAGGGGATTGCTCATTAACGTGGGCAGGGCTTTGGAGCATTCAGCACCCAGCACAGAGGGTGTGGGTGTCTGCCCCAGAGATGCTCACCCAAACCCATCAGGGCTCACAGCACTCCTTGGAGAGTCTATTTTATATCCAGTGCTTTGCAGAGGCCTTGCAAGGTCTGTTCTGATTGCTTGGTCCTGCTCACCCAAAGACCCTCAAAATGCACCAGCTATCAAAACCACGACTTCAAAGCTGAAGAAAAAAGAGTAAGCAAACATCTAAAAGCCCAAATGGAGGCAGACAACTTCCCCCAGTGCTGCAGGAAGTGTCACTTTACAATACCAAAGTCTGTGGAGGTGATGACATTAACACTCACAGCGGAATTTCACTTCCAGCCCAGCTCAGAAGCAGCTGAGAAGCTCACAGCTCTGCTCTGAGGTGTCTCTTGAAGTCTCCTGCATTTCTTTGCACTTCCCTGACAACAGCTCTCTGTGCCTCTCTCACAACCCCGTGCATTGTGAAATCAGAGTTATTAACTATGTTACCCAAGGCACGGTGCAAAATAACCCCAAGCCCTCTGTCTTAGATCTTGCAGAACTGTTTGACTCAGCTTTATTTCCTTACCAAAAGTATATATATATTAAAAAAAAATAGCCACTGAAAGAATTTACAAACCCTTTTCATGTGGAGAGGAGGAGCTGAGTGCCCTTTAATCTCTCCTGGCCTGTGTGTGTTAACAGCGAGCTTGAAACGTGCCAGCTGATTTGATTTTTGCAAGGGACAGGCAGGGAGCACCAAAAATCAAAGAAACCCTGTCCTTGTGAGGAGAGAGCAGCCACAGGAGCCAGGGCTGAGGTGACCAGGGGGAGGTAGGTGGCCCTGACACCATCACCTGAGGGGGGATCTCTTCTGCAGGCTGAGCCCACAGGCTCAAGCTGGGTTTGCCCCAGAGCAGGGAGAGGCTTCCCTGTTCTCCTCTGCTCATTCTACATCTCAGCTTGCCAGGAATGGGGAGAGAGGATTCCTGGATAAAGCAGGGGTGTCTCTGCAGAGAAAGGTCTCCCCTGCTGCTGGATTATGGTTGGACAGCCTGTGCTGGTGCCTCACTGGGAAGGCAGGAGGGGAATTGCTCTGTGTGACAGAAAGGAAATGAGAAAAACCCCAGGTGAAGGGGAAAACCAACACATTTTATCCCAAGAGCATGAGGGCTCCTGCTATTGCAGGGTGACCAGATCCACATTTTTGCCCCTGCTTTACCCCATCCCTGAAGTATCCATATTAAAAAACATTTTCTAAGTGCTTTCCAGAGTTTAATGCCATTCTAAATGTCCTGTAAAAGTCCTTGCACACACAAATTGGAAAGAACTATTGCCCAATGAGCAGTACCCAAAATAAAGTGGGGCACACACGGCTGTGCCAGGAACACACACCTTGGGGGAATGCAAAGGCCTTTCTGCCTTCAGCTCCCTCCATACAGGGCTCCAATCTTTCAGCTGTGCCTTGCCACAGGCAAGCTGACTGCAGTCAGGAGGGTTTTATTGATGTGAATTTCCTCACATATTAAGGTTCCCCAGATTCGGGTTGAAAAACTGGCAATACTTCCAAGAAAAGTATTAAATAAGGCTAAGGAAACAAGCAATGCCTCATGTGAAATCTGCCAAGTAATATGAGATGGAGATGGTGAGAAGTTTTCCAGCAGGACATTCTTCCAGGAGGAAATTTGGTTTCCTTGAATCCAAAATGTTTGCAGAAATGTGTCAGTTTCAGTGACACCATGTTTTGAAAAATGCTGGAATAGGGCTTAGGTTGAGACTGAACACTCAGACTTCCTTCGAGTGGAACTTTTCTGTTTTGAAATGCGCTTTTTCAATCCTTTTAATCTCATGTTACACAATATAAAACACAAAAATCCATTTCAGACCAAAATTATATTAAACTGAAAAGTTGTTCTTGTATTAAAATAATACTTAAGCCCCAAAAGCTCATGCCACAAGAATCCAAAACTGTGTTACACTCTCATTTTGGAATAGAAAGTGATCTGAAAGCACGGTGAACTCCTGTGAAATGGAACTCTCTGTTCCAACATGGCTTCGTGGCTTTGCTTAAATTCACAACTGGAGCAAAATGTACATTGGGGAAGAGTCCAGCTGGTCTGAAATCCTTATAAAACTGCAGGTTTATGGATATGGTATCTAGATGACAATGCTAGAGGGTTAATTATAGGAGATATTCTAATGCTGCATTAAAATCCTGGAGGTCTGGAATGATCTTGATATGTTTCTACCCCATTTCCTCGTGCTCTGCTGGCTCTGACCTGGGAGAACTGGTGAGCACCAGCCATCCCAGGAAACAAATACCTGTGTCCTTGAACTTACCCAGATATTCCATGAGAATATGGGGAACTGAGGGGAATGGAGAAAGCAGAGAGAACACAACTAATTTTAACAAGGAGGACTCAAAAAAGAATGATTTAGGATAAAAGTTACACACCTAAACAGACCAAATAATTTTTCCTGAGAGAGACTCACACTGCAAAGGGAAGGAACACAGAGAAGAAGCCTTTTTAAAGTTATCCAGAAAACAGACCCCCAGACTTTCCCTTTAAACTTGCTAATTGAAGGTGGGAAAGGGAAGTGTAAAATCTCTCCCATTTTCAAGCTGGTCAGGTTAAATCTATCCCCAAACCTACACCAAAAGTGGTTTGCACAGGAGGAATCAGAGACAGCAGCATAGCTGGTTATCCACAGACTCCCTCCCTGGAATGAGATGGTCAGACAAGAGAAATCCAGGAAATACCCCCAGGCTGCAGCTCCTGTTGAGCAGCTCTGCCTGAAAAGCTGAGCCTCAGCAAAGCCCCAGGCTGGAACAGAATTGTTTAAATGAACCAGTTCCTAACAGCAAGCCAGTGAGCTTTCCCTGGATTCAGCCTCAGCTTCCACACCCAACAGGAACCTGGGAGACTTCAGGTTAAACAACTGAATCCAAGCTGCAGGACCTTCTCTAAGGTGTTTCAGGGCTGATGAAACTTTCTGCAGGTAACAGGAAAAGAAACACGTGGTTTCCTAAATGTGAGCTACCAGCAGTAAAAGACATGGATGAAAAATCACAAGGGCAAGCTGCAAAGCTGCCAGGCTGCTGAAGGGCCTTCAGATTTTGGAGGGTGAGCAAGACTTCTATGAAGTAACAGCAGCAACTGAGCTGAAATGGCTATCGGAGCTAATCACATCCGTTCTTCTTCCCTAATAATTCACAGCTGAATGGAGGGCTCTGTGGAAGTATTGGATAAGCAAGTATTTCGTGCAGTGCCACTTTTAACAACGGCCTGGGAGTGATTATTTACGTGCAAGTGCCAAAGAATTTGACATGACAGATTAGAAAGTAAAAACTCTGCTCTCAAGGAAGTCACCCGAAATGTGAAGGAATGTATTGGGTTTCAATGGAGCAACTGTGCACTGACATTATTGTTTCACAGGCACCAACCTTTCACATTTGTTTCTTTTAAAAGAGCTCAAGGTAAGAAAATGAGGTGGGGGAATCGACTGAAATCATAAATGATGGACAAAGGAAGGAGCAGAAATCTCCATGTTCTGCTGTCCAAGCTGTTTTATGTTTGTTGGAAGATTCTTCCCCCACCAAACCCAACTTCTGCTTATTTGGAGATCCTGATGTTCATCCAGGCCTAGTTTAGCTATCAAGAAATGAGCTTCAAAGAAAATCAGCCCTTTTAAAGTGGTTTGGGGCTTTTTTTCTCCCAGCATCTTTTATGACATTTTCACTTCCTTCAGCTTTTCAGCTTTTGAATTTAAACGAGCATGAAATCTTTGCTCTGTTGGAGCCAATGGCAACATTCCCACTTATTTGGATCATCCCATAATTTAATGCTATATATTTTGCTCAAGCTTTGCTGCAATCAAAGCTCCTTTGTTGCTCCAGTTAGCATAGACTGTTTCCAGATTTTGGCACTCCTAAAATGACAGTAAAGAGCAACAAAATTGGAGTAATCCTGGGAAGGAAGGTACTGCAAGAGTATCTTGGGAGGATTTGGAGAAGGAAAAGTGATCCAGGTGTGAGATCACTGCGTGGAGTGAGCAGGGGAACTGAGGAGCAGAGGCTGTGGAGGGCTGGAAAGCAGCAGGTTTTGAGGGGGAATATCCTGGTATTTAAGAAGCAAAACGCACCAAGGGAAGGGAAAGTGAAAAATATATGCTACCCACTCCCAGAACTGCAGATGCACCCTTGAACTGATGCCTTAGGTTTTAACTTTCATATTTTTCAAATCCTGCATTCCCAGTGTGTAACTCTGCAGTGCCCTGCAGCCTGTGAGCTGCCGCTCTCTCATGCTGAGACAGACAGAACAAAGCCTCTCCAGGCTGCTCTCCAAGGACACCCAGCCCGGCCTGGGCCCAAAATGTGTAACCCAGCATCTTGAGAAGGGGGGCAAGCTGAGGGGAAATTCCATCATTAGCTAAAGTTTAATTGGTGAAATTGGGCTGAGATGCAAATGGAGCAAAGCTATAAAAGTGTGAAGAACTCGTGACTCGGGGTCCATCTTGGGTGCAGCCTTTGGCCTGCCCAGGGTGTGCCTCTGAAGGCCTTTCAAATAAATATCCACCTTTATTCCCTTCCTCCTGTCCAGTCTCTGTTTCTAGGTTGGCCTCTTTAGGCATCAGAACAAGGGAAAATTGGGCAAAACTTGTGATGAGAGCCACGGCCCATCCCCAGTTTGCTCATGGGGAAGCAGAGTCCCCCTGCAATGAGCTCGTAGCAAAGCACTGAGTAAGTTCTGTGAGAACATCACATCACCTGGATTGTGTAGGTCACATCAGACACACCTGCTTATATTCCACATAATCAACTAATTGTTAATAAGAAGTTGTCTAAATAACAGACCCAGCTCTGGCACTTCAATTCAGGTCAAATAATCCTGGACTCTCCCAGCAGTCACCTCTTGGTTTCAGCTGGAATAAGACAGAGCCCAACAGCACAAGCTGGCAAGGTCCAGTCTGAAATGGTTTCAATTACGTGCTTAAAGTCAAGCACATTCTCATGACCAAAGTACATTTTAATAAATATATTCCCTTAAATGTCCAGTAAGGCTCATGGTAATCTACTTAAGCATTATTTTCTGGAAGGTTTAAGATTCCTGTAAGCTGAATTACATGTGGAAAGTTACATTAATGTGTCTTCACATAAACTCAAAGCTTATTGTTTTATTATTATAGAAAAACCATAAAAAGATTTGTCTGAAGCCATTGGCTGTTGTGCTACACATCTGGTGGAATGTTAGTTATTACAATAACTCCTTCAGCGCCCCCAAATGAAGCCCTGGGCTAAAAATGAAAATAAGTAATACGATAATACTGTAAAAAGATGTTATGGAATCATAGAGAAACACTGAGCCAAATCCAGCTGTCAAGGGGGAAAAGAAATCCTGGCTGAGTTTTAAAAATAGCATTAAGTCAGGCAGGAAAAAAGGTCAAAAGCCTCATGACCAAGCCAGAGGCTCAGCCAGATCCGGGGTGCTGCTGCAGCACCCTGGCAAGAGGAGCACAAGGATCCTTGGCTGCTCCCACACTGACACCAGAGCTTCTATTCCCAGAGCTAACAAAAAGCTGCCCAGAAACACTGGCTAAGTTTAATTTAGAGCTGCTCCCAGGTCAGGTGCGGGACAGCAAAGAGGCAGCAGGAGCTGGGAGAGGTGAGGATGGGCAGGAGCAGCTGAGCACTGGGAAGTGCCAGGAGGTTGGAGAGGAGCAGTGCTGAGGCTGCTCATCAACACAGGCAGAATTCAGCCCAAATTCTGGGTTGGGAGATGGGTAGAGAGGGCTTGAGGGGCCAGTCTGACTGGCACTGTGGTTTTTGTGGTGAAGCCAAAGTGGCTAAGGAAGACTGGGAGAGGCCAGTGAGATTTGAAGTGGGTGGAGGCACTGGGGATGTAATGAGGAATTGAGGAGGAAGGGCTGGGAAGGCCGTGAGGAGACAGAGGTGTTTCAGAAGGCTGGGGTGTGAGCTTAGGGGACTGTCCTGTTTGCTCTTCCTTTCCATGCTCCACTTTTCTCCCCACACCATCCCTTGATAGCAGCAGCCCTTCCCACTGCTCTGGAGCCATCCCAGGGCAGCCCCCGGTACGGGGAAAGGCTGGGAAGCAGGAAAGCACAGGCAGGGACACAGATCTGAGTCTGTAACAGCTGATCCTCACCTCCTCAAGCAAAGGCATGATGCCTTAGGTTTTAACTTTTATGGTTTTCAAATTCTGCATTCCCAGTGTGTAACTCTGCAGTGTCCTGCAGCCTGGGAGCTGCTGCTCTCTCATGCTGAGACAGACAGAACAAAGCCTCTCCAGGCTGCTCTCCAAGGACACCCAGCCCGGCCTAGGCCCAAAATGTGTAACCCAGCATCTTGAGAAGGGGGGCAAGCTGAGGGGAAATTCCATCATTAGCTCAAGTTTAATTGGTGCAATTGGGTTGAGATGCAAATGGACCAAAGCTATAAAAGTGTGAAGAACTCGTGACTCAGGGTCCATCTTGGGTGTAGCCTTTGGCCTGCCCAGGGTGTGCCTCTGAAGGCCTTTCAAATAAATATCCACCTTTATTCCCTTACTCCTGTCTGGTCTCTAGGTTGGCCTCTTTAGGCATCAGGCAAAGCCTGCAGCCTGTCATCCCTCCGTCTGCTGCCTTAATCCCCTGTAACCTCTGTCAGAGGCAACATCCATTTTCTGGTGGAAAAGGAACACAGACAGGACCATCCCAGCTGCCTAAAATGTGGTACCATAACTGGAAGCAGCCTTGAGTGCTTTTGCTTCTGCAAATGGGCCAGGCTGGTTGCAGCAACCCCTCTCTATATTTATATTTATTGCTACCCTGATCCGGAGCATATTTACCGTGGAAGTTAATGGAGCAATATTTCTTCTCTGCTCAGCACGGGGTGCTGTGGCTCTGGGTGCTGCTGCACAGCTTTCCTCACCCTCATCTGAAGCAACTTCCAACCCCAAGTTTGCCTCCTCAGAGAAACTAATCTGGGTACAATATATTTGAGGTTATGGCAGGGAATGAACTGAAAATAATTCACTGAGGCAACATTCTTCATATATATTAATCTTTTTGCTTTATCTAAATCTTAAAGCTCTTTTATACCACTCACCTAAACATCCATCTTTTCCAGATGTTTGATTTTTCAAACCAGTGGCACATTTCATCTGTCTCTAATAACACTGCTGAGACTTCTTTTTTCCTGGATAAAGCTCAGTAATATTGTTGGCTTATCAAAATGTCACCCACTAATTAATAATGAAACTAGGCAGAGGAAATAAAATTTATATTCTTATTCTGAAAATCACTGCATAACCAACTAATCGGTTAAAAAGTGCACTTTAGAAATGTGCTTTGTCTAGTCTAGACTTATCTCTCAAAAAAACAAAAATCAAGAAAAGTGGTTAGGGATAAATAGGCTAACCAGGAACATCTGCCTTTAATATTCCATTTTGACGTCAGTGAATCTTTATTGGCCTCTCAAAATAGTCTAAAGTTTTGTGAAACAAACAGCAAACAAAACATACTGTTTTCCAGCTTTTAACAGATTTTTCCACTGATGATAAAAGTAGAAATCCTCACTAATTCATTTTTTAAAATGTCTTTTTACTGCATTCATACCAAAACTCAAGCCAGGGTTATCCTGGTTCACGCAATCTGAATGCTCCTTGTAGCTGTCATTGAAGCTACTCCCAGCCTTCCAGGGTAAATAAAATTCAGTTTTGCTTTGGCTGTTTGGGTGCATCCAGTGGAGCACCAGCTCCGAATGATGCCTTAGGTTTTAACTTTTATATTTTTCAAATCCTCTATTCCCAGTGTGTAACTCTGCAGTGTCCTGCAGCCTGGGAGCTGCTGCTCTCTCATGCTGAGACAGACAGAACAAAGCCTCTCCAGGCTGCTCTCCAAGGACACCCAGCCCGGCCTAGGCCCAAAATGTGTAACCCAGCATCTTGAGAAGGGGGGCAAGCTGAGGGGAAATTCCATCATTAGCTAAAGTTTAATTGGTGGCATTGGGTTGAGATGCAAATGGAGCAAAGCTATAAAAGTGTGAAGAACTCGTGACTCGGGGTCCATCTTGGGTGCAGCCTTTGGCCTGCCCAGGGTGTGCCTCTGAAGGCCTTTCAAATAAATATCCACCTTTATTCCCTTACTCCTGTGCAGTCTCTGTTTCCAGGCTGGCCTCTTTAGGCATCACTACCCACACCTGCCAGCTCCCCTACAAGCCAGAATCCCTTCCAAATGGAGACACAGCCTTGTACAGTGGTTTTTTTTGGAAGAAGCAAGCAGAATGCAGCAATGCTGCTGCTGTGAAGTTTGCACAGAACGAGCACCAGGCTGTTCCACTCCAACTTGGCCTTGGGAACACATTGCCCGGGGCACAGCCTGATCCAAAGCCCCTGGAGCCCAGCAGAGCCAGGGGAAGGAGAGCCACACATCCCACAGCTGGAACTTGGGGCTGGCTCCAGAACAGGCTGGCACAGTGATGGAGAGGGAAAAGGACAGAGGCTGTGGCTGTGCACATCCAGCCCCTCCAAGCTGCATTCCAGTGCTGTGAGTGATGGGCTGGGGCAGAGGAGGAGGAGGGACACACTGGGAGTGTTCCCTGCAGGATTTCTCTGACACCTCTTCGAGGAAGGCGTTTGCACCTCGCTGGGGTGGGATGGATCTCACCCCGCAGGAGCACTGGCCCTGGCTCTGGGAGAGAGAGGCTCCTGACACCTCAAACACAGAAGCCACTCACTCTGCTTTCCACCCCTGCATGAACATTCCAGCCTGAAAACCTCTTCCCATCATTTTGGGCATATTGTTCATGGGTTCAGAAAAATGCCCCCTCCCCTACGCCCTGAGCAGAAAACAGAATGCATTTTTGCAAGCCACAACAGAAAGTTTAATGGCATTCCAAGGCTGATGTGCTCCTAGGAGTGATGATGTGGCAACAACAGCCCTGCAACAACTGGAAGTGATGTGAAGAAGTGTAACTGCTCTCCAAACAAACCCCTTTTGATCCATTTCCCCTTGGACAGAAGCGTGATGTTGTTGTTCTCCTTGGGAATTACGAAATCACTTTCTAAAACTTCAGTTTTCCGTAAACATGGAAAGTGTATTTCAAGCTAAGGAAACCTCACTTGAAAATACTGGGATTTTCATAACCCTTTCACTCTGCAGATATTACTGACTGTGGCAGTCAAGCAAGTCAGTTTTTTTAAGGAGAGTTTGACCACCTCAATATTCTGTTATAAATATTTCGCATAAATCAATTCCATAAATGTAAATTATAAATAAACAGGGTAAGATCATGGACGTTGAATGAATCCTTTCCAGCAGCCAGCGTGGGTTGGTTACAGCAGACTCAGCTGTGGCTCACTCTGCTGGAACAAGGAGAACTCTACTGCTGGCAGTCCCCTGAGCTGACCATCAGTTTTGAACTCACACACACCACCAAACTGTGAGTGGGCACTAATATCAGTATTTAATTTAATATCAATATTTAAATAGTCACTTCTACAACACCTCACAGTTTCTCTCTTCCTTTACCCATTCACTAACCCATTTCTGTGGAATCTTTTTAAACCATAGTTATTTTTGTGCTTTCTACCAATGATGCTGTTCAGCATTGAGGGATTAGAGCTCTGTGCCTTCACCATGGAGTTTTGATTTGGTTGCTCATCTTGAGAAATGCCAGCCACTCACATCTGCCACAGCCTCAGCTCAGGCTGAGAAAAGGACAAAACCCAGTAACACAAATTTTTGGGAAGGGTCTGTACTTTGTGCCCAGCAGACCTTGAGTGTGGGTGAAGGACACAGCTCTGCCAGTCCCAAACCACCCACCCTCAACACACAGAGTGGGAACACATGACATGAACAATTCCTGGGGTACTTATAACTCCTTTGTGTGTCCTTCAGGTTATCCCACACCCCTGGAGCGGCCTGAGCCTCCTGCACCTCCCTCCCAGCTGTGTGAGCCCTGCCCATCCATTCACACAAAGTCCTTGGGCCACAATACAGTAATGACCTTCCTCGCTCTGCAATCTCATTTATGTGTTATTTACTGCACCTTATCCAGTGCCTTCTCCATGAGAGCCACCCCATAAATAGAGCCCAGAGCTGCCAGGCAGCTGCTGCTCTGTCAATAACCCATCAGTGCCATTATATATGGCACAACACATCACAAACCCAACAGCACATTAAAATGACTGGCAGCCACGTACACCCCAATCTTTCACCTTCTAATTCTGATTTTCACCTGAAAACCTTCCCATTTCACACATCCCACAGTTCCAGGGCCCAGCACTTCCTCTCCCCTCACTGCAGGGTTATTCCTTTGTCCAGAAAGCAAAAAGATATTCCCTTAACAAATCAGTTCTGTGTTTGTTTAAAGCCTACGAGGCCCGTGAATCTCCTTTATCTCACTGAGGCTTCATCTCCCTCAGTCTTTCCTAATAAAAACCATAATAGTCACTGCCTTCCATCTGACCTAGCATAGAAAGCCTTGGAATACATCACTTATTTTGTGAGCCTGAAGATTAAAGGGCCACTGTATCTTCGGTTACATTCTCCAGTTGGGAGTGCATTCCCATCTCCAATTCATTAGGAGTTAATTCCATATTTCAACTCTCCCCATTGATGAAAAACATTTATAATAATTCCACACACAAATGGTGGAGTCAGACAATATAAATCCTCTGCTTTGGAGTTTCTCCTTTCCTGTGGAATATTCCAAATTTTTTTCTGTCATCTTGGGTCTTCCTGATGTTTTTTTAACTTAAATTCTTCCCAAGGAAATGCTGATCCTTTTGAAGTGACAGAATGTTTAGGTTTGGTAATTGCTGAGGATCCTGTGCAAGAGTTCCAATAGCTCAGTTCTCACCAAGAGCATGAGGCAGGGTGCAGATTGCACCACAAAGAGCAGAATTTATCCCTCAAAGTCTCTGCAGATTTTTCAGACAAGCAGAGGATGTAAGACAGTGAGAGGGGATGATGAAAGAAAATTTAAAATATATATGAAAAAGCATCTGAATAAGAGCCCAAGAATAATTTCGGAGAATAGTTTGTGACAATACAAGGATCAAAGCACAGATGGCCAAAGTGGTGAGAAGTGAAATTTTGGCTACACCACACTCCTGTGCCTTTATATTCTGGGAAAAAAGAGCATCTGCAATTATCAGCACTGTGGGAGAGGTACACAGGAACTCACAGAGTATGACTGTTTCTGATAGCAAATCAGTTTATGGACACTGGGTTTAATTAGTTGATTCTGTAATTGGCCCAAACTCCACCAATTCAAAGAAGCTTCTCCTGTTTAAAAGAGTAAAGACACCGATCAGCTGCTCTAATTATCAAATTGTCTGTAAATCATAAGTGCATACATGTATTTATATATATACACCTACAAATAGATGCTGTAATTAAAACCAAGTTGCTGGGGTTTTTTTCCTGTGAGGTTTTTTCCCTCATTCATTTCATGGATATGATTTTGTCTTAATCTTAAAAATGTCTAAAAAACACAAACCAATTCAGTTGGTGTGCCTGCCTGTAGCTAGAGGAGAAAAGGACACTTTTTGATAGGTGTAACAAATCTACAGATTTAATTACACAGATCCAAAGGTGATGCAGTAACAGCTTTTTCGTTACAGTCTGGCTGAACCTTCATCTGTCGAGACAAGGGAAAGACCACGAGGGGTAAACAGTCAGGGAGGAGAAGAGGAGAAGAAACAAAAAAAGGAAGAAATTTGTATTTTCCCATCTCAGCAGGTGTTTTTTTACAGGTTGCATTCCCTGGATTTGCTGCATTCCCTCCATGGCAGCATTTGTGCAGCCTGTAAGCTCAGACCAGGAAAATCATCCATTAAATTGTTGGTGTTCAAATGAAGTTTTTGGTGTTTTAACTCCTTCCTAGCTCTGCCTGCCTCTACCCTGTGAACCTGAGAGCATTTTCTGTTCTGGCACAGATCTAGAGATCCCAGTTATGGCCCCAATCTTCCCGGATTTCCTGTCTTCTAGCCCCAGCTGTGGAAGTTCTGTGATGGTGCCAGGACTCATCATTTTTGGGAAAATCTATTCCTGGCCTTCCTGGTGGTGGGAAAAAGTTTGAAAACACTGGAATAAAAAGGACTGAAAACAAGAAGGTGAAGAGAAGCAAAAGGGCAAGAGGACAAAAAGAATTTCAGTCTAGGAAATAACTCAAATAAATCTTTTCTCCCTGCTTTTGTTATTTTAATTTTTTTTAGATTGGGATTATTTTTAGACTTGTCATATATAAATGTAGGCACCTATGGTCTCTTTGCACTCAGGACATCCACAAGCTCCTCTAACAAAAATATTCAATACATATTGATATTATTGGAGAAAATACTAAAGAAAATGTTTGTGCTTCACAGGCACTGGAAATAAAAATATGCTTCTTCTGCATGAGTGGCCAAGCACATCATTCCAGTGCAATGCTGCTGAGAACCTGCAAAGTGGTGTGGGTCTTGTGTTAGCAGTGAACTGTGGTTAAATAAAGTTCATTCTTTACTATCATTTAGTCTCAAAAGAGTGAATAAATAGCAATAAGAGCTCCAAACCAAAAGATTTTAGGTTAGCCAGGACACCCGTGGTTAGAATTTTGATATGTGCTATTCCAGAAAGAAATAAGCAATTTTTTTAGCGATGTTAAATCCTTAATTATAACATCTAGCAATTTTAAACCATGAAGCTTAAAAGCTGGGCTTTGAAAACTTGGAGAAACTGAATCTTCTGAAACATTGTCTGGCACCACAGGTAACCCTTTCATTCTCTTCTTTTTTTTTTTTTTTTTCCTTTTTTTTCCTTGAAGTAGGCGGTACCTTCCCTCATTAAAGTAAGGAATCTCTCGCTGGAACATCTAAAGCATGACACTGATGAGACACAGTTAACCTGCACTCCTGTCTGCTGCAGAGCAGGGGAATAAAAGCTTTCTGGTATGTAAGTTCAAAGAAATGGACCTTTTACCAGATTTGAACAGTTGTCTTGGGAATGCAGATTTATGAAAATTGATCCCCTGCCTTTGTCCACGGGAACAATGTGCCTTTCTTCCCCACGTTTGCCCCCTGTCTGTTCCACCGAGTCAGAACTTCTTCAGAAAACTTATTTTAATTAATAGAGGATAGCCTTGCAGCCACAAGGTTATAAGATGTCTCCAACAAACCTCTCTTTGGCTACAGTCAAAGAGGGAGATATTTAGACTTCACATTCAATTTAAAGCAGAGGTCAGAGTTCAAAAGTGTAGTTTGCCCTTGTCATGTTCCATTTGGAATTCAAATAGTCAGAAAAACAAAAGGCAAAATGACACGTTGCCATCACTGGGATTCTCCAGCCTGCTCCAAACCAGGCACAAGGGGGAAAGGAAGGACATTTCTAATGGTATTTATTGGGATATATTCCATATAATCTCTGCATTTTCAAATACTCAAAATAATCACACCAAAAAGTAAGTGTACACTGACTGTGACTTCAAAACTATTTGCACTGAAGAAAAATAAGTTTATTTCTATTCTTCCTTGAACAACCTTAATAGAAAGAAAGAACTCCAAATCAGAATTTAGGGAAGTCAGATTTTTTAAAATGCCCTTACACTGACTGCTGCTGTATTTGAAATTTTCTTGCCATTGCCATTTGGTCTGATTATTCTGTGGGAGGAAATAGTAACAACTTCACTGATTTCTGCCATTTTCCTGAAATAAAACAACAAAAATGAGAAAAGAGAAGAGTATACACATTACCAAAATGTGAAATATTTTAGGCTTTTTCCAAATATTTGATAGTACAATTTTTGCTCAAAATAATTGCACTCTTGGGAAGCAAGAAACTCCAGAAACATTTTCCTCCTCATGATGCCCCAGTAGTCTCTAAACACAGTCAGAAAAGAAGACAGGCTACAGAATGCATTAGCAGCAGCTGCAGAAGCCAAAAAAGCAGCTGGGATAATAAAAAATAGACAAACCTCACTCCTTTTCGAGCATTCTTACCATGTGGAAGCTTCTATTTGCACAAGTGCACGACTCCTTCGTCCATAAATACTTTTCTATAAAAATATAGGGACTACACAGAACCTGTAGGACTCCTCATTGTTCTTCACACAGTCCTGCACCTTCAGATCTATTGCTGACTACCCTCTTCCCCTGACCTCCTGCAGGTAACATTTATTTTTGCTCCAACCATGCCAACTTCTGCTGAGCATTCTCCTGAATTCCACAGCTCTGGGCACAGCAGCTCCTTGTAAGCTCTCCTGTTGCACAGTTTGAAGTCTAAACTCTAAACCACGTTGGGTTCTGAGTGTTTATCATTCCCACATCTGCCTCACATCCCCGCTTTGGCTGCCCTGCAAAGCCCCACCTGTGTGTGCAGACCTCACCCAGCTCCAGCTCTGTGCCTGTGCACGGAGCTCTGCTCCCAAATTATTGCTGATTGATGACTGATCAGGTTTGTTTGAGTAATCCATGCAGCCATAAGGGCATTCCATGTAAATATTGAGAAGGGTGGCATGGAGAGCACACTTTTCACTAAGCTGGGATGTTTGGGACAAAACAAGGAGACAAAGCCAGGTTACTTCTTTCTGTTTCTGAGCTGTGTCTGTGCTTGAGCCTGGAAAGGAGCTTGAAGAATACATAGACTCAGCCTAGTTAATCCCAATGGTCAATCAGCATCTGAAGTGGCAAATATATCCAAGCCCTGGTGTGGGAAACACAAAAAGAGGTAAAAAGGCTCTCAAGTGCGAGAAATAAAAGCAAGTTTCAGAAATATAGGAGAAGAGTTTAGAGATTAGCTTTGGTTGCAAAAACTTGAAGGAGATACAATTATACAGCAAGCAAGGACACTAAAACAATGGTTAGACTTTCTAGGCTTGGCTGAGATAGCTTTTAGAGTTGCAAAAAATACGCTTAGCAGGATAGATAAAGTTAAGCTTAATAATGGGATACTGTACATTGCTTATATAAGATATAAACAAGCAAGTATTGTGTATAATAGACATATGGCAATATTAGAGATTGGTTAAGAGAAGTGTCTGTAACTTTTAGAAGTATGCCATTGGCTGAAACGCTTTTAAGAATGCTCTGTAACCAGGAAATCTTTGGATGCCTGCGACAACGCGAGCCTGTGTCATCTCCTGTGTCTCAGCTCTGTACGTGAGACTGATAAAATAATAAAAAAGGCTCATGGAGCATCTGTCCTCAGCTCCCCGTCCCGTTTGCTTTCGCTGACACCCTGGGGCCAAGACTTATTTTTCTAGTCCCTACCCTCAGCAGAGGATTTGCCTGGTCAGCACGCTTTGAGCAGGAAAAATGCTTTTCATTACGGATTTCTGCACGACACGTGGGCTGTGGATGGATGTGCCATGCACCAAGTATCCTACAGTGCAAAGAGAACCAGGGAAACCATCTCGGGGTTTTTTTTTTCCTCCATTTATCTTCATTAGATGTTTAATTATAACTGGCCTCTGGGGGGTCTCAGTTTCCTTCCACCATAGGAGAGCTCCACCCCAGCTGAAGGTTTGAGAGCAGGCAAGTGCAAGCAAACCTCGTGTTGGTGCTGATACAGCGGGGCCACGTGATGGGAATCCGTGAGAGGATGGCCTCTGATGGATATCAGCCCTCTGAGCCTGCCCACAGACCCTCAGCACCCTGGAATCCTCTCCATCCTGCCTTCCATGCTGCTGCCACTCAGAAATTATATTGACTTTTACCTATGAAATCCCATCTTTGGTACCTCAAAGACAAGCCCCAAGGTATGAATTACATAGCAGACATGCTAAAAATCCTGTCAGATTATTGCACATATTCCTTCAGACCCAACAATTTCTTTCTCTTTCCTAGATTCATTTAAAACAACTTTAAAATGCAAGTATTATTCTCAACAATGACCTCTCTATTATTTCCAAGACTATTTTGTGTTTCAGTGCTTAGAAAACGACAAAATGTAAAAGCTTTTGGCTCTGCAAAACTAATTGTGATGTCTGCCTGATAACTTATTCCCGTTCCTAAATTGCATTTAATTTCAGATATTTATATGCCTGGTCATCTTCACTGCCCAGTGCTGCATTATTGAGCATCTCCTCAAAAAACCCCAAAAATTCTATGTATTTATAGTACAATATGCTGCTGGCTTATGCTGAAAAAACTCTACTGACAAAAAACCACCCTCTCTCTAGGCCAGTCTCTGAGACAACTAATGATTTATTGGACAAATACAAGATTTTTAACACAAAGAAGCCTGAGAAGAGGCTTCAGGAATCAGATTCCAGGCAGGGATCCTGCTCAGAGCTGTGTTGTACCCTCAGTGTCAGGAAAATGGATGAAAACCTGAAGTTCATCACAACAGTCAGACAGAAAAATGTCACTTCCCTGACATCAAAGAACCCATAAGCAGCACTTACATTTTCAGTTCAGGGCGATCAAAGCAGACAGACAGCGTTTTAATGTTTGTTGCCATTTTTAGAGCACATTTCTAACGCAGAGTTGTTGGGTTGGTGGGGCTGTTGTTTTTGGGGTTTTTTTTGTGCCAGACAAAGTAAGTTACAGATATTTTCTCACAGCACAAGTTAATGTTCTCAATCTGTTTTTCCTTTCTGGGGTCTGCGTAGACAAATTCCACAGCAACATCTGATGATAAGATCAGACAGTAGTAGCAGAGACATTTTTAAATCATATTTACAACATGTCCCCTGTGGGCCCACCAAAGAGCAATCTTTCTCAGAACAATATATATTGGCAATTTTTTTTTTTTTTTTTTTTGCTCCCTTTAGAGATAATTTTAGCTCTTCAGTGTCATGCAAATACGCAGGGTTTTACTCAGATAAAACTGCTATCAAGGCATTGGGAGCCCTGCCAGGAAAAGAGCAAACAAGGCTCCCGAGAGGAATTCAGCTGGAGAAAGGCTTCAGGATTTGCTCTACTGGGCACAAACTGGTGCATTTTCAAATGCGTATTTAAAAGACAATGAATAGATAAAAGGAAAAAACAAAAGGCACCAAAATCATTAGTTTTTGAAGTCTAAATTTTCTTTAGACCCACCAAAATTTACATACATTTACATGTAAAATGAGGCTTTATTCAGCTCCTCTGCCCGGCAGCCCAGCAGGGAGGGGGGACCCTCAGCAGCTCCCTCCCCACCTTCCAGGGACCTTCCCCCTCTCCATTCCCAGTGGGGTGGGGAAGCCACAGACTGGTCCAGTTGGAATTGGTTCTCCTGGGTGCTGTGGCCAGGGGAACAGCCCAAATCTCTGCCCTCTCCTTAAAAAGGGTTTGTTTCTTAAGAGAAGGAATCTACATAGGTTTGTTACCCCTTGGCCAAGGAAATGAGGTGCTGCTGGACACCAAACATCAGATATACACAAGATACAGCAGAATTAGAGATATTAATGTAATTCCAAAGCCACAGCTGGATATGGGTGTGGACAGGGAGAACACCTGCTGCTGCTTGGACAGGTTTAATGCAATCATGTCATCCACACTCCTGCCTTCTGCGGGGTTCTGCAGGACCCAAATGAGGGAGATCTGCCTTGGAAGAACATGATCTCATTGCCAGCTGCTGGATTCCCATCCCTGGAAAGTAACATTTTGAGCTGCCAGAGGAAGGATATTCAGCAAAATGGTCCATAAAGCAAAGAAAGAAATTGGTGCAGCAAAGAGTTCACAAGGAAAGGGGGGGAAACCTTTCCTATAAAAGGAAGGAGAAGAATTGGTAACCTGGGCTCAAAGTACCTCATACTGAAAATGCACAAAACTGGAGAAGGATCTTCAGTGACCCCCTTAAACCTTTCCTGAACATCCCTCTGAGATGGGACAATGGCCCAGCTCTGCCCAGGACCCACCAGACAGCAAACACCCAGCACAAATCCCTAAACACGCCACAGCTTGTGGGGATCTCATGGATGAAAGTGATGTAAATATGAGATTGTATTATCTGGTATTGTTATTGTAATTTCATGGCCCTGTCTGTATACAGTGACTTAAAACTTTGTAAGCTCTTTTATTGTTTGGCTTTCGCTGCCTTTAAGCATCTTAGTAAATTTATAATCCCTTTCCTTTAGCTTCTTTTTCTATCTCTTTGCTTGAAGACCTGGCATGCAATGAATCAAAAAAGGGATATTTATACCCATACTGTGAGAATGTTTACAATGTACAGAAAATTCTGTCTGTGGTTTGGTCTTTGTGTATTTTCAGAATAAATGACAGTTTTCCAAACGAACTGTATTACTGTTGAGTCCACAGAGTCTGTATTTATGTAACTAAAATGCTTTTATTTAGACCTTTGCAACATGCCAAAATCAAAACTATTTTAATGAATGAATCAAAGTAGTGCAGCAAAGAAATCTGTAATGTATTACTGTTTCAAAATACAGATTTCTATGAAAAGCCTCTCAGATACAAAGAATATGTTTGTTTTATGAAAAGCAATTTTGTTATTTTCATGCCCATTGTTTTAATAACAGAACTTTGATCTTGAAAATATTTTTGCATGAAACATGAATATGGTAATAGCCAAAGTTTCCATTTAGCTGCTGCTTCATGTTCCAAGAATATTGGGTTCCATTACATGTAGTATTTAATAATTTACATATGGGCTCCAGGCAACCCCCTTGACGTCTTGATGCAGACACTGTTTAAGTTTTCCAAATTTTTGTTCAGGTACATGGATTTTCAAACTCAGGAATATCAACAGCACCACTAAGAGCCTGAGTTAATTTTCCCACTGCCATGATCTGCTTTGGAAGACATCAGGGTTACAGGAGAATGTTCCAATCAGTCATGCAGATATTAAATGCTCCATGAGTTCCCCACACTTTATTTGCAGAGTTCCTTAACAGAGGAACTCAAATATCTTGTATTGATTTCAGTCCTCTATCAAGTTTTGGAAACAAAGCAAGTGGGTACTAATATTCCATTTCCTTAATTCCTTTCCAAGGAATTTCCAGAAATGACAGCTAAAATCTGTGTTATTCTCATGCATTTGCCTCCTTGGGTTTACTCACAAGTGTAGGATCGTATGAATGAATCAGTGAATGAGGCAGGTCCCTCCTTCCCACCCACAAACGCTGCTGAGGGAAAAAAGGGGAGGATTTTGTAAGTTTGTCTGGCACTTCCAGATGTTGAGCAGCCCTGCCTGACCACATGGACCAGCTCTGCCATGCACCTGCAAGGAGAGCAGTGTCCCTGAGGCTGCCAGCCCGTGATGGATGCGCAAGGAAACAGCTCCTGATGGATTTATGGAGCACGTGCAAATCATCTCTGCAGCACACTGTATATCACAGCTCCAACATCCACAGGAGCGTCAGCTCTGGGCTCTGATCACTCCTGAAATGAACCAGAGAAGTTTCTGGGATTCTGCATCCGCTCCCAGGGTGTGAATTAGTCAGGTCAGGGAGGTGGTGGATCAAGTTTTGGGAAGAGATCCATCACGGAGAAGTTAAAGATGTGCCCCAGGCAGCACTGGGGGTATTCTGAGCCTCCTGGTGGCAACCAAACTTGCTTTAAAAGCAGTTGTATAAACACAGCTACCTCAGGACTAGAGAGCACCTGCCTCAGAGGGAGACTGATGTTGGCTAGAATGGTGCCCTGGGCTGATATTTATTCCTCATTAAGGAGCAATTCCGATAAGATGAAGCCTTCCCCCCATCCCAAATCAAGTTACGTGTGTGTTCCTCGAGCTTGCACACCTTTCCAGCATCCTTGGGGTGAATAAATAAATCTTACAAATGGTTGTGTGCCTCTAGTGACACCTCATGAAAGGAAGCTGAACATAATAAATTCTTGTTAATCGTGATGGATGGGTGGGAAGGAAGGCAGGAAGAGATAGCCAGGAAAAGCAGGAGCATTAAACACTCCATGAGAATTAACCATTCCAGCCTGCCCTTGGGAGATGATTAACGCCAGCTCCTCAGGAAAAATAATGGAGAACCTCCAGCATCAGGTGTGACCTTGCAGCACTGTGGCAACTGCAGAAGGCAGAGAGTCCTCTAAGAGTGTTCCTCAATCTCCAGTTACAACACGAGCACCATCAACATTTTAGAGGGCTCCAAAACCAGGGCGCTTCCTTCTCTCCCACTCCCCATCAGTGGAGAGGACCCACACTTGGGTTTGACACGTGTCTGAAAACAATGAGCTGTTTACTTCCCTCTAAGGATCAGAGATCCCTGTCCCCACTCCAGGCAGGACCTGCCCCTCTGTCCTGCCAGGATTCTCACAAGGACATTGGCACTCGGGGTGATGCTGGCTGAGGGTGGCCCAAAGCAAACAAGGTGGTTATCACCCAGTTCCTGATGCTGGAGGAGTCTGAATCATCTCCTTCTGGCTGTGAATTCCACATCACCTTCCTCATACTGGCAAACCTGGGAAATTTATGTTGCCTCTGAATGGAAACAGTCTTCTGCAGAACACAGGGCAATTTCATTCAGTAAATATCTGGAATATTTCAGCGCAGCTCCATTTACATTTAAACTGCCCCTGCCTGGGGCACACACTGCATCATGCTGTCCCTGCCACATTCCTCCTGCTCCTCCCTCCCTGTCCGGAGACCTGGGGCACCTCTGGGGCACCTCTGCTTCCCCTCCTGCTGCCAGAACCCTCGGGTCTCCCCACAGCCTGGAGCCACTCAGGAGCAGGGATTTGGGGCAAACTCTCAGGGTTCCCCACAGCCTGGAGCCATCCCCAGGGATTTGGGGCAAACCTTTGGGGCTCCCCAAAGCCTGGAGCCATCCAGGAGTAGGGATATGGGGCAAACCCTTGGGGATCCCTACAGCCTGGTTCCACCAAGGAGCAGGGATATGGGGCAAACCCTCAGGGTTTCCCACAACCTGGAGCCATCTCCAGGGATATGGGGCAAACCCTCAGGGATTCCCACAGCCTGGAGCCCTCCCCAGAGATTTGAGGCAAACCCTTGGGGCTTCCCACAGCCTGGAGCCATCCAGGAGCAGGGATTTGGGGCAAACCCTTGGGGATCCCTACAGCCTGGAGCCATCCAGGAGCAGGGATTTGGGGCAAACCCTTGGGGATCCCTACAGCCTGGAGCCATCCAGGAGCAGGGATTTGGGGCAAACCCTTGGGGATCCCTACAGCCTGGAGCCATCCCCAGGGATTTGGGGCAAAGCTTTGGGGCTCCTCACAGCCTGGAGCCACCCCCAGGGATTTGGGGCAAACCTTTGGGGCTCCCCAAAGCCTGGAGCCATCCAGGAGCAGGGATTTGGGGCAAACCCTTGGGGATCCCTACAGCCTGGTTCCACCAAGGAGCAGGGATATGGGGCAAACTCTCATGGTTCCCCACAGCTCGGAGCCATCTCCAGGGATTTGGGGCAAACCCTCGAGGCTCCCCGCAGCCTGGACCCACCCAGGAACAGGGATTTGGGGCACACCTTTGGGGTTCCCCACAGCCTGNGGATTTGGGGCAAACCCTTGGGGATCCCTACAGCCTGGTTCCACCAAGGAGCAGGGATATGGGGCAAACTCTCATGGTTCCCCACAGCTCGGAGCCATCTCCAGGGATTTGGGGCAAACCCTGGGGGTTCCCCACAGCCTGGACCCACTCAGGAACAGGGATTTGGGGCAAACCCTTGGGGTTCCCCACAGCCTGGACCCACTCAGGAGCAGGGATTTGGGGCAAACCCTTGGGGTTCCCCACAGCCTGGACCCACTCAGGAGCAGGGATTTGGGGCAAACCCTCCCTGCAGAGGTAGAACCAGCCCTGGGAGCCGTGTCCTGGGCGCTGCGCTCCCTGTTCCAGGAGGAAAACCATCTGGATCTCACAGTTCACAACTGGGGCAGGCATTCCAGGGCAGCCAGGCCCCCACTGACTTTCACTTTGTTTTCTTTCAGGCAGCCCGAGTTGCTGTCAGCTTCCCCACGACTTTCTCCTGCTTTAATTTACGTCCCATGCAAACTCCACAAACATTTTCCACTGGAAGGAGCCAAGGACTGACTTTCCTCCGCAGCATTTGGGGAAAACTGATTCTGAAAACAGTTCTGCAAAGAGGTTTGGATGATTTCTAGTCTGACCATTTCTATTTTCTAATTTTAAATAAAACCACACTTCTTTCGGTTTTCGAGTTTTATTTGGGCTGAAACTATCGCTACCAAGCAACAAAGAAGGATAAAATGGGAAGTTTTTTGAAATTGCTGCCATGTTTTTCAGATCTCAGGCTTTTGGTATTAGACACAGCTTAAGAGGAAATCAGCAGAACATATATAATGGAATAAAGATAACACATATAACCATATTTAATATACTGATGAGGACACAAACCATCCTGACTAAAGAGTTTAGCACACATCTGTGTCCACACACATTTCATTTTCTGCTGTGAGGAAAGTTCACTCAGAATTTAGTCAGTTACTTCTGCAGATCAATTCTGTTCAGCATCTTACTATTTTTAAAAATAATGTCCTTAAGTATCCCAGTAATTCCAGCTTTTCTCTAACATTACTGGAAATGCTGGCAGCTTTCTGTGACTGGAGTGGTCACAGCACTATGGCAGATATTCATCTCAGATTAAAAAAGAAATGCCACAAGAACATTTTCATCGAGGCTCACTTTAGGGTTTAACCATTAGAATGAACCTGTGTTATCCCAGACACCTTCAGAGTAACTATGAGTGCAAAAAAGTGTCAAATTTCCAAAAAATGCTTGAAAGGATTAAAAAAAAAAAAAAAAAAAAGAGAGAGAGGTTTTAAAGCATCAGACAGGGAATTAAAAAAATTACTGGAAAAAATAGAATTGCTCTTTTATGCTACCTCTAACCATCACTAAACACCAGCTCTGGAGCTTGTCACCAGACTCAGCTGAGAGGCACCACATTTGAAAGATCAGGCTCATGGCCAACCACAATTTTCTGTCTTTCTTTTAAGCAGATTAAGGAATTTCCATGATATATATGAAGATAAATCCCTGGATCTTCCCTCCACCCAATTGAAAACTATTCCAATGAGGCTTTGGAGAATTATACAACAAATCAGATTTAAGTATTATGAAAACGTGGCAAGTAGGACCCCAGGCGTTCCTTTAAAATTCCTCAATGAATAAGACACGTAATGTGAGGTTTTGCAATTCCCAAGTGAAGGTTTATGAGTTCAAATTGCAATGTTTCCAAGAGGAGAAGGCAGGCAAGGCCTGTAAGATGTAACAATGTTTAGCAGATTGAATGATACAGTGAAAAAACCACTCAGATTTGGAACAGAGAATTCATTCTTCATGTCACTGAAGAACCCTAAAGAATCCCATAAGATCTTTTAAAAAGTGGCTTGAGTGCCAGAAAACTTTGTGTTCTCTCTAACGAAATCAATTGATCTAATAATAGATGGGAAACTGCTCTGCCTCAAAAGATTTTCCACTCCAAACAAAAGGCGTATTTGGACAATGATACAACACTCAACCCAATTACGAGTAACTCCCCCACTGCAGAGAGCTCAGGAGGGAGCACGTGTGCATTTACACAATCCCACATGACCACTGATAACCAGATATAACCACAGATAACCACAATCCACGTGGTTTCTGCCTCTTGCTTTTCGACCCACCTAAAAGACCCCAGCTGAGGGCAACCCCCATCCAGCTGCTGCTATTGTTCCCTGGCAACTGTGCTTTTACCCATTAAAAAAATCAGTCAGAGGGGTTTTTCTCCTTAGGGCAAGTCTAGCCAGTTAATTATTAAGTAACTAAATTGCTTAACTAGTTCGGGGAAGGCTGAGCCATCCCCAGTCATCCTTTGGTTCCCAATGCATTCCTGCCTGAGGAGCAGTGAGGAGATACAGCCACAGCTCCTTCCCAGAGGGATGGCACAGGAGGGAGTGCCAAGCCCTGGTCCCAATGCCTGCTGCAGAGGAGTCAGCAGGATCTGAAATGCATTTCCAGCTGGGATTCTGCCTGGAGCACTTCTGGAGGAGTCCTGGCACCGAAGCCTTTCAGTGCCCTGCTGCAGGCAAGGCAGGCACAGCTACCTGGGGCTGAGGATCCTGCACACCCAGGGCTCTGACTCCTGTGGAGTTTGTTGGGATGCCTGCTGAGATTGGGATGGGAGCCTATTCTGGGCAAGGAAGACCTTGCTGTTTACACAAGGATGCCAAACAGCTCCCTAAGGAAGGGCCTAAATGTAAACTCCTTTCTGTGAAATGTGAAAACTCCCTGTGAACTCACACAGCTGCCGTCTCTCTGCGGCAGCTCAGGACGCTTTGTCTTCTTATTTAGGCATCCCAGGGTCATCTGCAACCTGGAGCTCTCTCTCAGCTCTCTGTTCACAAGGACTACATTAAAAGTCGAAACATGCAAACAGCCAACTAAACTGGACTAAATCAGCCCTGGAGCAGAAATGCACAGCGACTGCTGCAGAAAGCATCCTGCTTCCTAAAGCCTGGGGACATTCAGACACTGTCAGCAGCACACAGAGGTGCTTCTTGCCTTGGCTTGTGCTCAGCAGGAGACAAACGAGCTTTGATGGGTCACTTCAGCTCATCACAGAGCCAAGACACAGAGGTTCCCCGTGTGCCACCATCACAGAGCCAAGACACAGAAGTTCCCCATGTGCCACCGTGGGTTGTTCCTGCACCGACTCCTGAGCCCAGAGAGGACGCAGCCCCCTCGCTCTGAACCCCAAGTCTGGCTTATACAAATTCTGAGGGTTTCTTTCCTAAGGCTGCTGGTTCCAGAGACCGGTTTGTTCTTGCTAGGATTAAGCAGATAGCAAAAATAACAAGCTGCACTGTGTGCTGCCAGTCAATTAAAGTGGATCATGGCCTGACTGATAATGGAGATTCTACAGAATATTATTCAGATTCCCAGACAATAAATCTTACAAGTGATGTCTGGGGTGTTGTTCCAGTCCAATAGCATGTCTCAAACATTTACACTGTGGTGAGTTTAGACAGCCAGTTTTATTTGGAGCAGTGGTCTCTCTAGATTGATTTAAGGAGCTCAGAAAGCCTTGCAGCATGTCTTGGTTTGGTTCCTCTCTAATCAATCAGAATTGAGAAAAAATAAGCGAATAACCAGGAAGAAGCAATTGCTAACAGTCATTTTTAGAGTCAACAGAAATTCTCCTTCATACAGATTTTGTATGAGCCTGCAGGCAGCACTTACAGCCAGGGATTCCACCCCAACCTCACACTTGGTGTAAGTGCTGCACTACAGCTACAACGGTGGGTAATTTTTCAGTCCCTTCTAATCAATTCTATTTTCTTTGCCTTTCTCTTGCTGTTCTTGTTTTACAAGTATAGACTTTTTACAGTATGAACTTTTTTCTAACATCTATACACATATTCTGACTAATACAGAAACACTTCCATGTGTTGCTGTTATCCACAATGACCATGCAGCTCCTGTTCCAGAGGTACAGGATGCACGAGATGTCTAAGAGAGCAACTCAACCTCTGTGTTCACTTGTGTGCTACTGGTGTTGAAAACATTAATTGGGGTTTTTAGTCCTAGTTCTTGAAACTGGGTGTTTCTGGGGGCTGGCTGCAGAACATACCCAAAAAAGTGCTGTCTACACTACAATTTCTGCCTTTAACATCTTCTGGGTCAATATTTTCTCAATGAAATTAGGCATAAATTGATAAATGGCTGAAGTGAAAAACTAGACAAGCAATTTGGGGCTTCACCAATGCGTTCTACTAAAGAGCCAATTTGTTGCATTAAGACCATATTGAGATCTGCCTGGAACATTTTCAAGACATCCATTAGTGCTATAAAAATGGCACAAGTTGATTTATGCCAATTATAATCAGAGAGAATTGCATTTGAATACTTTGCAATACTGCATAAAAATGTTGTTCCTCAGAAGACAAGAAGCTTTGCAAACTGCCCCATGGGTTTCACCTGTCCTGCTGAAGCACATGCACCACTGAGATTTTATCAGTCTGATTAGAGGCTTGATTCTGCGGAATGATTATTGTGCTTCCCAAAGCCACACGTTTCACATGAACAGCTCCTGAGCTTCACAATTGCAGTGCTATAATTCAGGATTTGACCTGTAATGAACCAATTACCATTAAACAAACAGCAGAAACTCTGTGCTTGTTTGGTTTTGTCAGTCTTTCTTTGGGCCATGTTGTTTAGAAAGAACTTAATGGGAAGAAAAGAGAAAAGAACTGTTGGTGAAATGAATGCAAAGTGTTTCATGAGATGGGAAGGACTTGTATGACTTCTATTTACATCCATAAAACCTAAACTCCTCCTGCTGCAGACAGCTGGCATAGCCACCTCCTCTTTAGGTATATTGAGAAATACCTCAGGTAATCTGCTTAAATATTATAGAGACTATTAAGAGCCCGATCCAATGCCAGTAGAAAACCAAAATGTCACATGCTATTTGAATTGTAATACTAAAAGTACCTTATTTCCTTTGGAGAAGCCACAGACAACCCCAAAAGAGCAGAAGAAACCAAACCCTTAGGCAGCAGCCTGGAGCAGCAATTTTTGGTGAGGCGGAACACTGAACACTTATTTTCTTCTGAAAAATCAGAGCAGTCACTTTATTCACACGTGGAAACACAACCTCCCCACTATGTTTAATGTCACAAAAATGCAAACTGCTCACCGGGGAAATATCAGATCAATGCTCCAAAACAGCTGGGAAGGACCAGGGGAAACATTGCACAAGCTCTCCAATTTGTGGAATATTTAGTTGGCACTTTTCTGGAGCGTTTGTGAGCATTTTCTGATATTTCTGAAGGCATGCTGGGAAAATGCTATGGGAAAACAGCAGTCAAGAAGGAGAGCCATATGAAAAACATCAACAACAAATAATAATGAAAGAAGCTGATTTATCCCTCAGATAAATCAATGCTAGAGCAGAAATACACTGTGTGCAGCAGAATTTCTTGCTAGAGAAGCACCAGACTAAGTTGCGTTGTTTCTACATTCAGTTCTCTTCATTGCTGCTCTCACCAAGATGAGAGACACACCAATGTCTCCACACATTTCAAGAAATCTGCCAGTCTCACACCTTCCTCCCTCTTGGCTTATCATTAATTTTATCCAGCTTTTGTGGATTTCCAAGAAGGCAGGCACTGCTTTAACAGAAACCGCCTGCTTTGGGTTGTGCAGAGCTGAGTGTCACTTCAGCAATTTATATTCACTGGAGTTGCAGTTCCCTCCTGTCTTGGGGTGACTTTATGGTGTGTATTCTATATCGTTCTAGATATAAATCATGTGCTGTAACTTGCTGTAACTTGCCTTATATCAAAAAATATTTTCCTCCAAATTTGTCCCAAACCGCCACACCTCCTCAGATATATTTCTTCTTCACCATTATTTTAAGGATTATAGCCCTCTCCCTTTGTCCTGCCCCACGTGGAACACTTCCCAACAAAAGAGAAGCAGCTTCCCCAACGCAGCCCCTGCCTCCTCCCCTCTCTGCTGTTCTATTCCAAAGCTTTCTCCATAGCTTCCTGCCTTTGAAAGTTATGCACACCATACCTTGCAGCCTGTTCTGCTCTACTTTTTTTCCAGGTCACTTTGCTGGTGCTCTGCTGAGCAGAAATCTCCATGTTTGGGGGCAGAGAGTGTCCCTGCCCTTGGGACAGACCCGCCTCAGAGAGCCAGAGCAACTGCAAAGTGCCACCAGCAGCGTGCAGACACAGACTGAGCACCAACATTCACCAGCCAAGGCCCCAGAAGGGTGGGTATTCCAGGAAGGAGCCAACCCCTTGAGCAATAGAACAGGGCTGCCAAGGACAGCCAAGTAAAACCAGATGCAGTGGCTTGGAAAGATGCAGGGTGGGAATTGCACTGGATGGCAGAGCGAGATGAGAAAATAGGGAGGCGACAGGGAAATGAGAGGAGAAATGAAAGAAGAAACAAAAGAAGAGCAACTGGGAGAGCTGACGTGGGCAGCGTGTTTGGCAAAACATGAAATTATGAATCATAGTCTTTTACTATGTGTAAAAAACCACCTAGGACCTCACCATCATTCCTATTTGCAGTTTTACCATTCCTATCTGCAGTTTTACCCTTTCTTTTGCCATTGCCCTCCTTTTTCAATCTATTTGTCTTCAATAAACTCCTGGTACTTGCACGTGTGCAAACTTCACACAGCAGAGGTCAATGCAGTGCTTTTATAAAATAACTGAGGATAATACTAAGGGAATGGCAAATGTACAACAAAAACAAATCTCAGCAACTTGAAAGAGCTTTGCATGCCTCCTGACATAACTCCCAACACCAGTTCAGTACACTAACCTTTGCCTTTAGAATAGCTGTAGTCAGATAAATCATTTAACTCTACCATCAAGGTTGTTACCTTTGGCTGTTTCCATTACTTTCTATCTTGTTATTCAATGACTTAAATCACTCACTAGAGCCTACTTCATCAAGCTTCAATAATCTATAAAACAACTATTTTTTACCACAGTTTTTGATGATTTTTCACCAGTCAGGCCAGTTTTCTTTACAAACATTATTGAATTTCTCTTTGCATTAAGGGGGAAAAAGTCCACCACAACTAACAAAAAAACAAAGTGTTGGAAGGCATGAAGTTATTGCAGAATAAAAAAATATATCTTTAGGTAATAACTGCCTTCAGAACCAAATAATTTAGTCTTGAGAGAGGGGGTTAAAGGGACAGGATTTGGAGTTTGAGTCCCTGGGGGTGGCAGCAGCACATCTCCACTCTGACTGCAAACAGCAGAGACACAGCAAGCAGGGCCTTAAATAAACACGTCTGGGGGAGACACCAGCCGCCCTCGCTTCCCACACGTCTCTGAGCTACAGCCCTGATGATCAAACACCCAACTGGGCAGGAAAAGCACCTCCCACCCCCAATATCCAGCTGTTTAAATAGCAAATGTCAGCAAGGTCCCTGCAGCAATTCTGTGTGTGTGTGTGCAGGATGCTGGGTGCAGCTGATGCCTAAAGAGGCCAACCTAGAAACAGAGACTGGACAGGAGTAAGGGAATAAAGGTGGATATTTATTTGAAAGGCCTTCAGAGGCACACCCTGGGCAGGCCAAAGGCTGCACCCAAGATGGACCCCGAGTCACGAGTTCTTCACACTTTTATAGCTTTGCTCCATTTGCATCTCAACCCAATTTCACCAATTAAACTTTAGCTAATGATGGAATTTCCCCTCAGCTTGCCCCCCTTCTCAAGATGCTGGGTTACACATTTTGGGCCTAGGCCGGGCTGGGTGTCCTTGGAGAGCAGCCTGGAGAGGCTTTGTTCTGTCTGTCTCAGCATGAGAGAGCAGCAGCTCCCAGGCTGCAGGACACTGCAGAGTTACACACTGGGAATGCAGAATTTGAAAAATATAAAAGTTAAACCCTAAGGCATCACAGCCACAGCTGGCACACGGGGAGCAGGGGCTGTGCTGGCTCCAGGGCCAGCAGTGAGCTCTCCCTGGCACAAAGTCCCTTCACAAAGAGCATTTATTTTAACTGGAGGATGGAAAAATCTCGCTGTAGCCTTTATAAACGCTGGCTCATGGAAAATGAATGAGCAGGGCAGGAGGAGGAGGTATGGGAGCAACCTCCTCATGGTTATAAAGCAATACACAAACACCCAGCCCAGGCCATTATCCTGCAACAATCCTCAGCCTAAAATAGTCAGCAAGAGCTGGGAAAGGGAGCAGCTCCCAAACATTAACACCCCGGACTGGTTACTGCTCTGATCTTCTCCTGATGTTCAGCAGGATTCTCTGCACTCTGGGAGGCAGCCTCCATCCTCATTTCATGGCTAAACTTTCAGCCCCCTGGTTTAACCGTGAAAATCACGAGCTGCAGTGAAAGAGAAGAAGTAATACCCATGGGATTGCTATTCAGGCCATTTTCAAAGTTTTATTCCCATTTCAATGGAAGTTTTCACAGGGAGGTATAAAACTAGAGCAGTTTTGATTCATTCTAGACCCAGCCATGTCAACACAGTTTTTATAAAAAAAAAATTCCTGTCCCCCTCCCAACACTTTTCCACTTAAAATGTAGCATTAACTGTATTATTATCATTACTTTGCTAATTTTTCAGATGATATTTTCCTTGCATTTTTATGCGGCATCCTGGTTAACAAAATAATTTCTTCTTCAGAACTGGTTATTTCAGAAAAAAAAAGTCAGCATCTATTTCAATGAAACTTTAAGGAAAAAAAATGTACAGAAAATTTACATTTTGCACTTAAAAATGCTAAAAAAACCCCATGGAGAATATTTCCTCATAATGATCTGTTTCTAATTTGTTACAGTGACAACAAACTTGACATTTCAGGGAGTTCTCAGAAAATTCAGCTTTTATTTTTTCAGTCAGATCTAGTATTTATATTAAAAACTGTTTGGCCAAGAGGCTCACATTCTGTCACTGACAAATGGAGCAGAGCCTGCCAAAATAGAAAGATACAACTTTTCTTCCTTTTGGAACTTTTGTCAAAGTGCAGGAGAGATCTTAGAAACACCAAGCAGACTTTTAAAGTGAATGCCTAAGATGTTAATGAAATTTCAGGGCATACTTAATATTGCAAAACCACAAAGAGGGAAAAAAATCAGAAAGAAAAAAAGAAGAAGGAAGGAGTTGGAAGCTGCCTAGATCAAGACATTTGAAACACACACAAAAAAAAAAAAAAGGCTAAAAGGGAAAGAGTTCTGAGAGCCGCACGAAATGTTTTTCATTAGAGGGAGATAGCTCTGGAGATGAATATTTAAGGATGTCATTGGGATGGATGTGGGGCAGGGTCCTGTGCAGTTCTGTGCACTCAGTTCTGTGCTGCTCACAGCACAAACTCGGATTTAAAAGCTCCTGACCCTCCACACCATCACACAAATAGGAATTTACATAAACCAGCCCTTGTGGGAAGGCTTTGGGGGTCTCTGCACCCACTCAGCCACGACCTCTACAGAAATTCAGAGCTTCCCAAGGACTCTGCTCATGCAAAGAGGAAGAGTCTTTGTACCTTCAGGTGTGGTCGAGATATTTTGTTAAAGAGAGAAAAACACAAAACTTCCTCGTGTTTGAAAAAAGGACCTTTTGTGTCTGAACAGGAACCCCGAGGATGTTTAACAGCTGGGATGTCCCTTCTTTCCTGCTCCAAACTGAGCACCTGGGGCTCCGAATACACACAGCTCCCACCACTGCCAGCGCGTTGAATTCAGAGTAAATACTGGTGCATATTAATGAGGAAAACAATGGCCTGACCTGGTGCAACCTCACAGCTCCACAAAGCCCCGTTACACCTCCCTACCCACGGCTCCAGTTTATCCCAACCCCCTTAACTCCAAGAAATAAAGAAACAACTCTGAAATCTGTGCTTACCATGTCCTGGAACTTCCTCCTTTATAAAGACTTTTGTTTTCAGCAATATAAACTGCACAGAAGATCCAAGAATTGAAAGGCTGCCTTAAGCCACCGCCATTTTCCAAAACAACTTGACTATCAGAAAAATAAAAGCAGCCAAAAGCTCCATTAGGATCAAATTAGAGGTGCTTGAGCCCAGAATCCTGCCTAAGAGCAATCAGCTGGGGATACTCAGCTTGCACAGATAATGGCTGTTTGCAGGGATTCTCTCCCAGCTCCTGGCAATCAGTGGTTTAGAAACCTCTGGAGACAGAGGTGAGTACCAACAGCTGGATTTATTGCCCCAAGATGCTCCATGCCCTCCCTAAAGCCACAGGTAGCTCTGAGCTCTGCATCACCCTGCTGTAACACTCATCAGGAAAAACCAGCACTCCCCTAATCTTTTATTCTTTTCTATCTTTGGGCTCACCTGACCCAAAAATTCAGAATTTGTACTAAACAGCCTGGACTTTCTGTAAGGCTTCTGGTTTTGAACAGGCATGTTTTAAAAAGGGATTTTTTCCTTCATTTATACAAATGTAAACAGAGCTGTAAATACATAAGCAGGGCGACTGCTTACCTAAGGAATGGTGGATGATCCCAAAAGCCTGCTTGTCAAATACACCTCGTGCAAGTATTAAGAGCTGTTTATTTTGGAAACGGAACAAAAGCATCCTGAGATAAAGCAGCGTCGCTGATGTGGAAAAACCGGAACATTCCACATTATTCACAATCATCCTGCCAGTATGAAAAGTGAATCACTTTCCATTCCTGCTCTTGAAAACAGGCGTATTTTTTTCGTGTTTCAACAGAGGAAGGTTGGACTGAAAAAGACTTGAGGAAATGCTTATGTGTGAGCAGACAGTCAGGGATAAACACAGCTTCACCTCTTTTTCGTGGGGCCAGACTGTCAGTTAAGGGCAATCAGATTTGTCAGCTCAACGCAATCCCAAACACACCCACTCGTGTAGAGCACTGCCTGTGCCAGTGCCCCCTGACAGCTCTGCAGCATCCATGAGCACGGAAAACGGGAGAGGATGCTCAGCACTTTGTGTTCACTCAGCACTCTCCATTCTCTGAGACGTGGGCTGGCCCCACCGTGGCTGAACTCATCCTCCAAACCCCTACAGAATGTGCCCCTAAATGATGGCTTGTGTTTTATGTCCCACCCATCACCAGTGAGTTAATTACAGTCTGGATTTAAACATTATCATTACTTACAACGTGCAAGATGTGTTAAAGGGAAGGAGGCAGATATGATGTCAGTTGTCTCGCTCTAAATCATTTAAATGAGGGAGGGAAAGACAAAGAAATTATATAGTGCAAAATGTGGTGTCTACATCAGAATTCGATACCTGCTGCATGGGTTTGTAGTGCTGCGGAAAGTCAGAGATGCAGCATTTGTGGCCTTATAAAGTGGGTACCAAAAACTTTCTGGGATGTAGCCTCCACTGAAATGTGGAATCCCTGAGCAGTTTCCAGCAGTGGTCAGGTCTGGGCTTCAGCCTGTTCTCAAATCCCAGACTCAGAGAAAGCAGCTGCTCACCAAAACTGGCGCCAGTATTCAAGAGAAGAGCAGCTCAGGAAAAGCAGAATTCAATTTCTAGCACTCAGATAAAGATTAGCTGAATTACAACAAGCACTTCTATTATCCCACATTTCATTAACCCCGGTCTTCAAACATGGCTAATTCTCCCATATCACAAAGTGGATTGTTGATAATAAAATGTACAATAAATAACTTCAAGACTCAGATATTGTAGTGGTGAATCACATAACTCTTCAGAAAAAGAGCAGCAAAAGTCAACATGGCTGACTGATCAAATTCCCTAAAAAGCCCCAGAAAGAAGAGCATTATTTTATATTTTTCTCTATCCGTATTAATATAGGAATGCCTGCTTAGAGCCAAAATTCTTGTGGCTCTTTCCTCTCAACTATTCCTAAATAAAATACAAACTCTTCTATTTCATTAGCTATGTGTGGAGACGAGGAGAAGGAAGCCAGTTATGGAATAGGCTCAGACGTTGCCAGTCCTTCAAGTTTGTCTGAAGACAGCAACATTTCTGAGGCAGTGAAGTGGCTCTGAAGCAACTAAACAAAAATATGTGTGGAATGTTAGGAAAGGATGCTCAAGTGCTGTCTTTCACTTCTTGCTTTGATGTTTCTTCTGAACCAGAGGAGTTTGATGGGGATTTTTCATGCAGCTTGGTCTGTTAAGGTACCATTTCACTCTAAGCACCCATTTTTATTTCATATCCACCTTCCACTTGCACATGTAAAACCCTGAAATCTCGCTCAGCTGCCAAGTCAGAGCCTGACCTTTCACAAAATACTGCCTATAAATGTCATATAAACCATTATCATTATGAACCATCTCTTCTGGGCTTGATAGCTCTACCATCACACGACTGACATTTCATCTGGCCCATGTTCCCCAGCTCCACTGTGCACCTTCTATTAATGCAAACTTATATTTCTGCCAGCAGTAAAAATAAAGGATCGAGGCAAGTTCACTTGAAATTTAATGATAGGAGCTACGCAGACAGATAAAGAAACCCATGTAAGACAAACATAGTACAAGAAAGGTCGTAAAATGTCAAAGAAGACAGAATCTTTTAACTTTATAACTCTGTACAGGGCACCAGTGCTTGGCAATGAACAGAATGCTGAGAAGATCTTAACATTTTAGGTACATTTTAATTTACTGCACATATTCTAGATACATTAAATATATTTTAAATGTGCCCAGGACCACTGGGAGTGGTCCAACTCGTGAACTGAGTGCACAAGGAAGACCATGTTACATTGGACACATCCTATTAACCACAGGGGATTTGTCAGAATGGCCCAGATGATTGACATGGAGAGGGACTCAGCTCTTTCTCTGCATTACCTCATCATTTCTCCCTTTTTAAAGGCAAACTGATGCAAAAAAAAGGAGAAAAAAATCAGGTTTCTTGCAAAGACTTCATAATCCAGTGTAAAATGATGTCAACCTTTATGGACAAAAGTCGGGTGAAGATGAATTGCATTTGATTTTCTGTGGGACTGGAAACTTCACAGCAGCAGGAAAAAAATCCACCATCTGAGTGAAACCTGCAGCAAACCCCTCATTTTTGCAGCCCTTTGAGAGCTGGCATTTTGCCTGTGTCACATCCCAAACTGACATGCCCTCAGCCTTCCTCTGACAGGGGAGCAGAGTTAAATGGGAGAGCCTTAATGGCTCAGCAGTGGTCCCACCCCAGCACTACCTCTGAGGATGAGAGAACTTACTAAATAAAAACGACCTTCCTTAGCTGGGGCAGTGTAATTTCAGCCCTGGAAACCAAACCTCTCCTCAGTTACAAACCTCAGGCTTTGAAAAGAACATTAAAGGCTCACGTTGAGAGGCTGCTTTTTAAACTTTTTTTTTTCAAGAGAGAACTGAAATGTGTCTCCAGTAGGGAAAGCTCCATTTGTGCCTTCTCCCATGGACAGAGGCAGCAGGGAGAGGGGAACTTGAATTCCCTGTCAGCTCTCCAAGCTGTAGGCTCAGTGCAAGGCTGCAGTGGCCTTCAAAAGCTTTAATTTATAAATAAAATATCTATTCCTACATAAATGTCACATTAAAGTGTATCACAGAATTCAGCACAGCATCTGCCCCGCCATGGCTCCGAATGAAAATGTTATTCCAGTTCTTGCCTTTATTTTCCATCCAAATATTTGTGTAGTTTCAAATAGCCCAAGGAACCTGGTCCTGACGTCACCCTCGTGGAAATCAATAAAAGCTCTGCCTCTGGCTTCAGGCAGTGGCCTCGAGCATCCTGTAGCTACAGCTTTGAAATCCTAAACCCAAACCTCCATGGCCATCGTTGAAGGAATTAATTTCTTTCTATTTACAACCATCCTGAGCACATGGGGCAGCTCATAAACTCGGGTAGAGAAGGTTGGAAGGTGGTGGTCACTGATTTGGAGCAGCTATCCCAAAAGGAGCCTGTCCAGAACTAGGTGCACAGATGGATTTCCCCATCAGAGCATTCAGCAGCTACAGCAATGAACACTCAGCTCCCTCAGCTGGATTGTGGGCATCCCCAGACCAGGGAGTGGGAAGTTTTATTTCATGTAAAATGCCCTTGGAAAAAGCAGATCCTGTGATTAGCAACAGCAATCCCAGTTTTTGTGGCAAACTGCAAAACAAGAGGGTCCTGCTAGGGAAGTGTGAACTGACACTACAGATGAGGTGTGGGGACTCAGCAGGGCAGGGCTGCTGGCCCCAGTGGGTGGAGGGAGGAGAAGTGGCATTGCAGGAAGGGGAATGGCAGGAGAGACACGTGAGCAGAGATATCCTGAGGAGAAACAGATGGCAAAGAGAAGGAAGAGGCAAAAAGCAGCGAAGCGCAAGGAGAAATATGAGAATCACTACTACAGTTTAAATCGAATAATCCAACAGTCAGCAATATACATATATTAATTAAACTTTATCACCCTGGCCTGCACACAGCCTTCAGATGGAGTTAACAGAAACCTACATGCACTGTTCTATATTACATCATCTGCTTATTCTTTTTTTTTCAAGGAAAAAATCTGTTAAAAATTCCTTAGCTAGGTATATCACCCTAAATATTGATGCACACTCTCTTCAGCAGGGCAATGTATGCAGCCAAAAGCAACCTCAGGCTTTATGGAACATTAATAATTACAATGAGCACTACAGATGGAATTCAGATTTGAAAAGGGAAAAGCCTCGGCACTAAAAAATACTTGCCTGAGACTGAAATGGGAACACAGTTGTGTAACCACGAGTCTTGTTACCTTCTAGAGGTCACCAACACACAAAAAATCATCCCAGGCATTCAGAAAGTCGTTTAACTGGCACATAATAGACATACACCAAAGGTCACTTGAAGCTGAAGTTTCTCGCTGGCTTCTGCTTTGCCATAAAGCAAAACACATTAAAAGAACAATTGAGCTGCTCTGTGGCTCTGGTGCACGTGAGAATTCTGCACCGCCATCCACAATGAACAAAGCTGGTCTCTTTCATTGCTTTTTTTCAGTACTTGAATATCTGCCTTGTAGGAGAAATTGTTTTTGCCTAATGCTGTGTCTGGTGCTTCAGGTGTGGTCTGGCTGGCTTTTTATAGCATATTCAGGAGAGCTTTTAAATCATCCCTGGGCAGAAACGGGTATCAAAAGTGGTGACTTTTAATGAGCTGCATCACCTCCATCCAAGTGGCAGCAACGGGGCATCAGCAGCCTGTGCAAACACAGAAAAAACTTATCCCTTTTCCTTGAGTATATGAACAGCACCGTGCTCTGACCTGCCCCTGAAGGCAGGGTAACTGAGGTTCTTGTTCATAGAACCCTTTGGGGGGGTTAGAGTGAAATTATACCAAATGAACAGTGTTTTTATTGATATAAAATGTATGGCAGGTTTATTTTGGAACAGTTTGGTTGCAATGGAAAGGAGGTACGTAGCTGTTCTGGTTATTATCTATAGTAAAAGGGCAGTATAAAAGTATAGAGCGATCACTTGAGAAAAAAATTAAGAAGTGAAAGAAAGGATAGGAGTAGGCAGTGGAGAGGAAAGATATCACCACCCGTGGATCCAGAAACAAGAGCTGACTGCTGCAGTTTTGATGCCCATTTGTCAGAGTGATGGTCTCAGGCTTCATCTGTCAGGGGTGGAGGAAACCCATGGCACATAAAGTCCAGTGGGATAACACACGTTCAGGTTCGGGTGGGAGCGCCCAGGTACCCCCCCTGCAGGGGGAGTTTTCCACCCTCTCTAGCAACACTGTGGATCATGGGCTGGGGGCACCGTGAGTCTGGGGGCACTTCGGGAATCTTTGATGGTTTATGGCCCCTTCTCAGACATGACTGCACAGCTGAGCTGGTTGTGCCTTCCCAGAGGGGATGGAAACGCTCAGGTGTGCGTGTGAGTGTCCCGATACCTCCCCGGGGAGGGCGCTTACAGCTGAGCCAGGTGTGCAAGGCAGGACGCTGGCATGACAAAAGCATCACCCCACCTCCGCAGGATCTGTTTCTCACCGGCCTTCTCCCCCCTCTGGCCCAAAACCCAGTTTGGTGCCAAACAAAGGTTGGTTTGTCGTGATCATCCTCTGGTGGATTATGCCCACCCCCTCTGTACCTGGGCAGTTCTTACACACATCAGAGGTTTTGCCACCACACACCAAAACTTCTCCTCCTCCCCTTCGGCTCCGGGGTGCAAACCTGGCCTCAGCAAAGCACCCTGCTGCTTTTGCAAATCATTAACCCCTAACATTCCAGTCCCTCGCACACTGGCAGATTGTTCTGTTTGCACTTTTTCTGTCGGTAATGTAAGAATTCTCACCCGAGGACCGAGTAGTCAGCCCAATTTCTAAGCAGCTCGTCCAGGACCTGACTCCAGGGGCAACTCCATGAGTGCCTTTTCCAAAAAATCATCACGGAATCATAGGATGGTTTGGGTTGGAAAGAACCTTAAAGACCATCTGGTTCCAAACCCTTTGCCACTGGCAGGGACACCTTCCACGACACCAGGTAGCTCCAGGCTGGCCCGGCCGTGCCCAGCCGATGTGTGCCCCGGCCCCGCTCCGAGCAGTCACCGC
>VWZT01011455.1:400816-588457 GCA_013397055.1 Pachycephala philippinensis | reverse complement strand
TTCTCTCCGGCCAAGTGCCGCAACCGCGGCTGCCGCCAGGTGCTCAACCTGCGCGACGTGGAAGCGCACATGCGGGAGCGCTGCGAGGCGCGGCCCGCGGGGCTCTGCGAGCAGGGCTGCGGGCTGGTGCTGACGCACGGCGAGCGCCGGGCCGGCGGCCACGGCTGCCTGCGGGCGCTGCGCGCACACGGGGCCGCGCTGCAGGCGCGGGCGGCCGCGCTGGAGAAGGCGCTGAAGAAGGAGGCGCTGCGCGCCGGCAAGCGGGAGCAGTCGCTGCTGTCGCGGCTGGCGGCGGCGCAGCTGGAGCTGCAGGTGACGGCGCTGCGCTACCAGAAGCGCTTCACGCAGTACAGCGCCCGCCTGGACGCGCTGGCCCGCGCCCGCGCAGCCTCCCCCGGCAAGGTAAGGACCGGCCCCGCCGCGCCCCGCGCTGCGCGGAGCCGCTCGGGATGCGCCTTGTCCCGGGGCGTTCCTGCGGGAGAGGGGCCTCTCCGCCCGGCTTGTCCTGGAGAGCTCATCCCGCCCCAGATCCTTTCCAATATCTGCGCTTTAGGGGTTTAATAGCCCTAATATGCCGCTTTCTATAGGTGCATGTTTTTAACTGTGACCATCATTGCTAGCTGGACCCCATAAGGTAACTCGCGCAGAAGAGTAACGAGGTCACGGTATTAGTGTTTTCTCTTGGTTCTCTTCCCCGAAGAAAACTCTAAAAGTGGAATTTCCAGGGCTGGAAATGGTATTAAACCAGCAGAAATTGAGTCCCAGGAGTCACACAAAGTGGAGTGAATTGGAAGAAGCTGCTGTGACCCAATGCTTTCCAGACCCTGCGCTCACCTAGCATCCCACAATAGGGCTTCCTACAAAATGCAGTCTTTGGGATTAACTACTACGCAACTCAGACACCTCGCCAGCTATTTCAGTATCTGCAGCCATCATCTGTGTAACATCCAAATACAGGACATATGCTGTGTACTTGTGATTTCTTTCCCGGAGTCACACAGGGTTCTTTAAAAGCTCGATTTAGGAAGGGAAAAATTAACTTGATTTCAGCCCCTCAAAATTAGACCGTTTATAAAATTACCAGAATCAAAAGCCAGAGCTACAACAATCCCCAAGTTTTAATTGGAATGAGGCTCCCCAGCGAGGGAAGCCCTGGAAGCCAATTATCTTTTAAATGAAGACATTCAGAGTCCTCCCAGTGACCTGGAATGTGCTACCACAGACACAGGAGTATTAAACTGTTCAAAACTGTCAGACATCTGTATTCACACCTTTGGTAATGTTGAGGCTCTAAAAGCTGTGTAAAGGAAATAAAACTTCATGTTAGAGGATCTTTTTTTTTTTTTCTAACATTCTTGGCAATCCAGGGCAGAACCCACCGCGTTTTCCTGACTCTAACCAGAAAATATTTCAATACTAAATGTACTGTTCTAACTTCAGGCAATACTGGGTGTGTGCTGGTTAAAATCTCAGTAATACCATTAAAATAAATTGGGGGTTCGCAGTCATATCAAGATTCAGGACAGTTCTGTCTCCCCCTTTCCCTGCAGCACTTTGCCATGGCATTCTGGAGGCTTTCTGCTCCCAGAGTCTGGCACACAGCTCCATCCCCACTGCTGATGACAGGAGAGCCCTGCACACAGTCCTGCTGTCAGAAATCATCTCACCCAATCCTTGCCTGCCCCTCTCTGATCTCCTTTATTCTCACACCACCCCTTCTTCGTGGCAAGTGCTGATAATGTTGGGTTTGCACCGTTTAGCTCTGTGCAGTGTAGGGAGCTGCTGTAATCCTGAGAGCTGCTCCTTCAGAGCTGCAAATGTTCATGGCACAGAGTTTCCAGCTACACTTTTTATCAGATTTATGGGTACAGCTGGCCCAGACGGCTGTGCTGGGGCTCAGCCCCGGTACAAAAGGCTGTTATGCAGTTCTGTGAAGCAGCCACCACTCTGAAGAAAGCTGGAAGGTGTCGTGTCACCACAGCCCTGGGCCAGCGGTCACTTAATTACGTGTCTTTCACAGCATTTTGGGCAGCTGGCCAACACTAACAGCTCTGCACTGCCCAGCTCCCAGACAAGCACAATCAGCAAACTTGCATCTTTTTGACCCAGAGAGTTTTGTAAAAGACCCGTGGTAATCACCTGGTGCAGGGGGTGCTGTCCCAGTCTGGGGCTGTGGCAGGCTTCCAAGTTTGGGGTTATTTTCTGAGAGACAGTAGCACCGACTGTGCAGGAACACTCAGCAGGAGATACAAATTTGCCTAAGGATTAGGTCCCTGAACACAGGGATTAGATAGTGTGAAATAACCAATTTACTGTCATTATTTAAATTATGACCACTGTTCATATTTCATACATTCCAGGGTGTAATAGTTTGATCTGTGTAAATGCAAGCAGGCTGAGCACCAGCAATCTGGGTTCATAGCTTACAAGTGGTGATTGCAGAACTTACTGTGGGATGTTCTGACTCCTCAGCAGATGAAGAAAAAGGGTTTTCTGACTTTCCTGCCTGATGGCTGCTTGTTGCTGCAGATGTAGAACCAATCCAGAATAAATCAGGTGACATATCCTGTAGTCAAAACAGAAGAAATGCCCACATACAGTTGTGTTTAAATGTTTAGTCAAAGGGGAAATGTGATACTGAGTGACATTAGACCATTCATTAAAGACCCAAATTTGTGGTCTTTTGGCAGCTTTGGAGATCCAGTTCAGGAATCACCTTAGCACAGACTTTGTTTGTGATGTTGGATGAATCACAGCTTTGCTGTGCTTTCATCTGCCATTTCTGAGGTGGGTTCTGTAACACCACCATAACTATATTGAAAGGAGACATAAATAAAATATGTATTTTATACACAAATTCGTCTCACAATTTTAGAAGCCCCTTAAGCAGGTAGATGTGCCTTAAGTGACCCCAGTTGTGTTATCCATGTGTGTTCTTTGTCACTGAGGGAACCCTTTATTTTACTGTGTACAGTTCAAAGGTTTATTCAGAGAATGACTATTTGTTCCTTGGTGGGAAGAGGAGAAGCTTACTGAGGATGAGCTTGAGGAGGGAGTGGTGGGGAAGGTGGTGTATCTCACTCAAAATTAGTATTTCCTTTGATCAGATGTGTCAATCCTGAAATATCAAAGTCTAAACAATCAAGAAAAAAGCTTGTACAATTCAAACAAGGCTTAATCCTTGGTGAAGCACAGCGCTGTGCACACCTCTTGATAAGCTGATCTGGTCAATCCCTTATTTACACAGCCAGAGAAGTCCTTTGGGAAGGAACGAGGGGAGAGGGAATCGGAAGCAGTTGAGAGTGCTGGCTGCAGCCCAGGGTGGGAACCCTTCTGCTCTCCTGGCAACCAGAGACAGGGACTGACTTTAAATGTGTCAGCCAGGCAGGAACCAGTGATGACCTGACGTTCAGGGCCTCTCTGGTGGTGCTAACACAGGTTTGAATTCTCTAAGAGCCAGATGAAGTCCTTTAAAACAAGATGTGTTTTTCTCAGCCTGTCCCCAAGCAGGATGGGCCAGGCTGGTCCTGACAGCACTTCCACCAGGGAACAAGGAGCTGAGGTGCCTCCTCTGGTGAGGACAGACCTTCTCAGCCCCAGCACTACCAAAGAAATGAGTCTTTGCTAACTAAAGGGAAAGGCAGTCTATTAGCTGCACATTACTCAGCTGGGAAGTGCAGTAATTTCAAGAATTATGTTTAAGAGTTCTGTTCAGCTGTGGGAATACAACATGCCAGGAACCATCAGGTCTGCTGCTGGAGCAGCTGCCGGGGCAGGGCTGGCCCCTGGCCACCACATTTCCACAGTTACCTCACTGTTTAATGACTGCTCCTCTGGAACGAGAGATGTTGGAGGGGGAGAGAAAGGCAGAGCCCTGGAAAAATCATTTGCATCGTGGCTTCCTTATGAAGAGAAGGAGAAGGTTGTTGGAGGAGTTGTTAAGACCTGAGATGTGAATGTGCAGGAGTGGCCAAGTGTCACAGCGAGGTGCTGCTCCCTCCCTGGGCTGGGCACTTCCCCATGGTGACTGCTGCCATGGGGAACGTGGACACACTGCATAAAGCCACCAGAAAGGGCTTTAAAACCCCTGTAGACAGAAGTACTTTCTCAGAAGTACCTCCAGAAAGCTGCGTTAGTTGTTTCTTTTCCCTCACAACCTGACTGATTCAATCCCACCTGCTCTAACACTTGTTCAGCCAGGTATAAAAGTGTCAAATCAAAGCCACATAAGGAGGCTTTAATGAAAACAGGCAACTCTAATTAGTGAAAGTGTCTTGAGAGCAATGTTGTAATTGTTTTTTGATTGTTCTAATTGATTTGTCTTCCTCAATAGGGATAATAGAAGGAAACAGTGGTGCTAGCATGTGCTTGTCTTTCAAATCCAGAGTCATCAGTCCTTGAAAGTGCTCTCATAGGACTGGAAATTTGTTCCTTGAAATCCTGTCTGAGGTCTGGTCCTAGAGACTTGCAGGGAAATAGATTTTACTTCATTTTTCAGCCCTCTTCTGAGTACCTGGTTCTCACTGCTGCCAAGTGCAGGCAGATTGAAATAAAATCAGTCAGAGTTTGTTCATGTTCCTCTGTATCAGGTCCAAGTCTATTTATTATTCGATCATTAGGGAAGATAGCGATCAGAAGCTGATGTAGAAGTTGTAAAGCACATTTTCAGGTGGAGTTGTTGGTGCAGCTCCCCTGTGAAGGAGCTCGGAGCGTGCGGTCAGTGGAGCTCTGCCAGCTCACACTGCCAGGGAATTGGGCTTCCTTATCATCCCCAAATCTATGGGAGTAATTCAGTAATCCAGGATTACTTTGACATTTTTTATGACTTTAATAGACATTCATATTTGATTGACAACTTCAGATGGACATGTTAGAAGAAAAATGCATAAACTAAACCCATCTGCATCGAATTACAATGTAACTGTTGCAATTTTTGCCATTAATTGGTTATGAAAAGCAGACTTGTAAGATAACTTCCTCAAACTTTTTTGTGTTCATAACTTTTTCACCCTTTGGATAAAACAAAGAAAATGGTTTTGGAGGTAGAAAAGTTCGCCTGTATCTCTGGATGGACGTAATGATCCTATTCCCATCTCTAAAAGCAACATTGTTGTTCGGTGGGCTTTTTGTAGTGCTCTGCTGTTGTTTGTTGTGCTGTAAATAACAACCACTAGATTGAGACTGAAGAGAGAACATTGTGAACATTTAGTTGTCTTTAACAGTTCCTGCACTTCCTTTTGTCTTTATGAAAGTTAGTAGGCCTAAGCAGCATCCCTGGGTCACAAAGGACATTTTGTAGGAGTTTGGCGTTAGGAACAAGCTGGGGTAAGAGACCAGGATAACAGAGCCTGTTCACACAGCCCCCAAATAGTACCTGTCCTTCCAGTGTATCTTTGTTGTATGTTGTTTGTCCAGACAACTATTCACTGCAGAATTTCATATTTTAGGGGATTAACACAATGATTTTCAGTGATGGAAGATCTGTTTTGCTGATGTTAAAATGCCAGAGAAAAAAATTTTGCACACCAGGTGCTGTGAATAGCAATTGCCATTCTGGGCCTGTGGCAAATTCTGTAGCAGTTTTGTTTAATGCTGTTTTCTAAAACTCTGCAGAGAATTTCTGGTGTATAACGCTGTGTTTGATACTGTTTAAAACAATGTCACGTAGCCAGCAGGACAGAGAGGCAATGCAAGGGTCCAGTCCTGAGATTCAGTCACCCCCAAGCACTGGAAAAGTCAAAGAGTTTGACTACTGGGAACGTGGAGTATTTTACATAACACATCACATATGACTGGGTCAAGTAGTTGCAGGAACCAGCATTACATATAAAACTCTTCTGTTGCTGTTAAGTGTCTCACTGTAGATCTCAATAAAAAAGACACATAAATCTGCTGCTGGAGCTCGGTGGGGTGGCTGGAGCAGCCACTGGGAGCTGCTGACTCTGCTCCTGCAAAGTTATTCCAAACATTTGTCTCTGAACTACAAGGGGATTAAAAAAAAAAAAAAAAGAGCAACCAACCCAACAAAAAAGCTGGGTAGAAGTATTACCTGTGCTGTTTTACCCCCACACACAATGCTTTTAATGTGTTTATCTGTTCTTTGTAGGGTGAAGAAACAAAAGCACTGACTCTGGTCCTGCATCGGGACTCTGGATCTCTTGGATTTAATATTATTGGTGGCCGGCCATGCGTGGTATGTTAATTGTTAAAATATGTTTGCCCTTTCCAGTCGGGAAAAGCATGTGGGTCAACACTTAGAGGAAAAATGTTGCTGACAAGCATTTGGTTCTCTTGGGATTCTTTCAGAGCAGTTCTTCCATTGAGTTTGGTATGGATGTCTGTTAACCACACTGCCTTTTCTCTCGCTGCCTGTTTATTCTTGCAGATCATCACAGCCAGCACCACTAACCCTGGTGCAGTGCCACTCCCAAAGTGATAAAACCCATGGTATCTCTTTCTCAGACCATACTGCTGGGAAGTTCATGGGTTGAGAGCCACAATTTTAGCCCCTTTCATTAAAAAAAAAAGTTATTTACTCTCCGCCAGAGATGCAGCAGCCTCTGTGCAGGTGAAGGGATGGAACTTAAACAGCCTGGTTTTGAATTCTGTGATTTCAGCAGATGTTTCCTGCACCACACACTCACTAATGTATTTTTTCTGGATGCTTGTTGGCTGGAGCTGCTGCATATGACTTTAATTAGATCAAGGAGTCAATTATACTTTGTCCTAGTAATTTAGAAAGTATTCAGAACTACTTCTTGGCTGCTCAGAAATCTGACATTAATCACGATTTATTCCTGGTAAATTCACTTGAAAGTTATTCTTTCTTTAGAGTTTTTCAGCTTTCTGAGACATTGTTCTGCGTTGGTAGAGGCACAATACACAGGAATATGAAAATACCTTGTTAGGTGTAAGTTGTTTCTATGGGTTTATTTATAAGTCACCAGAGGAAAAGCTGTGCAACTAAAAATAAAAATTGCACCGCTGTCCTATGTTTGATGTGCAAACAGGCTGTGTCTCTCTGGATTTTGCATTGAGAATAATTGTAGTGACAATTACTCCTGAGCTGGCCTAAGTCAGAGGAAAATGATTATCAAGCAACTAATTTACCTAATGGGAGTCTGTCCCTGGTTGCTTAATCTTTCAAAATGGGAGTATCAGGTGTTCTCATTAGCACAAAGCAATTCCATATTAAGACACCAAAAGAATATTTCTCTCAAATTACATGCACTGTTGTGACATGGACAAGCTTCAGCTGAGGGCAGACGAGAGGGACAATAACATGATTTCCTTTTCATCCTTGAAGGACAATCAGGATGGGTCCTCGAGCGAAGGAATTTTTGTGTCGAAAATAGTTGACACTGGGCCTGCTGCTAAGGAAGGAGGGCTGCAAATCCACGACAGGATTATTGAGGTATGTGAGCACTCTGCCTTTTAATAGAGCGAGCTCCAGCTCAGGTCTTCACATGGTGTGTTTGCTGTGGGTTTGGGAGAAGTGGGCCGTGGTAAACACTGTCTAGGAGATATGTCTGAAAATATGCTGGGCTTGATTCAGTGCTGACCTCCAGGGCTTTAGGTATAGTCCTTCCCTAAATATAGAAACCAGATTATGGATGGTATGTGCATGTCCTGACTTTCTGAGGAGCTCGCATCTCTCTGGTATGCCATAGATAGTTCTTTTTTAAGCTGTTGGAAACTTGGAAGTGATTTAGTTAAAACCATATGTGAAATATCTGTGGTGTAAGGCACGACGTTATTTTTCTTGGTATTTAAGTTTTGAACAGTCAGGGAAAATTCCGCTCTGCGACTTCTCTATGGTTTATCATAAACCTAAGTAACTCCCTGAATGTTGTTTGTGAGTTCTTACATTACTTAGATTGCAGTCTGAATTTCTTCTCATTTGGCCAAAGTCTTGACCTCAATAAAAAGCTCTTCCTGTGAAAGAGATGGTTGCATGAAACTTTCCTTCAATTTGCAGCGAGCAAATTTCTTTTTGAGGGCGGGGGGAGAGAGCAAGGAAAAGGTTCATGTCCATGAAACAAAATGCAGCTGACGGTGAGTCAGTTCCCATTGTTTGGCATTTTGCAGTTAAAGAAAAAGTCTTCCTCACTGTCTTATTTTTGTAGGCTGGAGAAACTTTGAGAGTCTATTGTTCAAAAAGATAAGTGCGGTGTTTGTTGCCAAGGATATCATGGAACAGCCAGTTTCTCTAAGTAATGGAATTCCATTGCTCTTATGTTTTGCAAATGAGCAATAAACAGCTGTTAAGGATTTTCTGTTGGCAGGGGACAAAGTGTATTTGCCTTTTTCTGTACTGGTATGGTAAAGTGTATTCACAATTTAGTAAGGATATAAAATAATAATTAAGTTTCTTCACATGGGAAAGAATGGAGGCACAGTAGCAGAACTATAAAAAGATAAGAAGCTGAACTGTGAAACGATCCAGAGTTGCTCAAACTCCGTGTGTGATGTAACATAATTGCGAAAAGGTCTGGACAGTTTTGTGAGAACTCTGCGATTTTGTTTGAGCTGAAAGGTTTCCCATAAGCCTGAATTCCCCCCCAGCCTCCTTGGAAAGCTGACATCCGTTTCTGAAGTAGTGCACAGTCACATAAACCAAACAACTGTATGAAAACCAAAACTCTGGGAGATGCAATTGCCCAGGGTTAGGAAATGTCCTGGTGTGGTTCAGGCCCCGTGAGCACGAGCACTGTCACAGTGGTGGAAGTGACCCCAAGGGCAGCCAGCCTCCGTGGCCTCTGCACCAGCTGCTCCCTTGCAAGGCACCTCCTTCCTTCTGATCTCACTTTTCCTCCTTCCTCACTGCTCCCCAAGCTCAGTGTTTGTCCTGCTTAGGAACTGAGTCCCACTCTGTGTGTGTCCAGAGGAGCTGAGAGGGACATGAGGGGACAGGCTGGGTGAGGTGTGCTGCTGTGTCCCCTCCTGGAGCAGAGCCATGCCTGTGCCAGCAGTGATGGTGCAGAGCCTCCTGCACAGTCCAAGCTGCATTTTCAGAGAAGAGAAAAGCCCAGAATAAAGGCATTGGAGCGATTTGTTGGATGAATAACACGCCAAGGGTAGCAGGAACCCATGTGTTGACATGGGGCTGACGTGTTGACAGCTCTTGTTGTGCTGACCACAAACTCATTGTCATCTTCACTCTTCTCACCTCTAAATATACACAAAACACTGATGAAAATGGAGCACATTGTTTCCCAAGAGCTGGCTTTGGGTGCCTCCAGATCAGCAACTCACTCTGGATCAGGAATGTCCTGTGGAAGCAAGCCTTGAGTGGTGCCCAGCTAATGTGGTTTGATTCCCATTGTGGAGCAGTCTCCAAGAGTGCTAATTGAATTCTTTTTTAGATAAATTAATTCGTTTAATGCAGCCCAGCCACTACAGGCATCCAGTTCACAGCACTAGGCTCGAGTGCTCTAAAAGAGAGCCCTCAAAATACAGATATTGTGGACACCAGCTCCTGAGAGCAGCTGTTTCATCCTGAGTTCCCTGCAGTTTATATTTAGCACACTGTATCTAACCTTACTCTGGATTAGGAGAAAGGGAACACCTCCTTCATCAAGGCATCTAAGTGAGCTTTATCATCCCAATGTCTAATTATCTTGGCTAACTGGAATACCTGTAAACTCTCCAGATGAGAATTAGGTAATGGCCAGTGGTGCTGTCCTTCTAGAGGCAAGTTTTTTTATAACCTTCACACTGTCAAAGTTTTGATTTGGGAGTTTGACTCAAATGATTTACAGATGTAGCTGTAACTAGCAGGACACAGCTGGAGGACTTGGCACAGAGCAGAGCATCCTAGCAGGTCACATTTGCTTTCAAAAACATAAAAATGGTGAGGAAAGGTGGCAACTTACTTCTCTAGAACTGAATTTAGCGATCTAGAACTTCTTTAACTTGTTCCTTTAGTATTAAGGTTTTATGTATCATCAGCATGATTTTAGATAGACGCTTTCACAAAGAATTTTTATTCCAATATAAGCTGCTGAGCATAACATCTCCCTAATTAATTCCAGCATCCATCACAGAGAATTCACAACGAAGTAAAACATGAATCATTCGATTTCCTTTTGGAAAATGTTTCTTTGCTGCAGATCTTCTGGTGGATAGTTTTTGGAGCACATATGAAATGAGAGCGTCACTTCTCGTTTCCAGAACTGCCACAACATTTCTAATTACTGAGCAGGGATTAGGCAGAGTGAAATCCAGACACATCCAGGGTACTGCTCAGGGCTGATAGCAGGAGCTTTGCTTTATTGCTGTTTGCTTGCAAATTCTATCCCCTGACAATTCGATACAGAGATAACCTTGGAATTATGTCAGAGATAATTTTTAAACGTATTTTCCTTATGTAATTTGGATTTCCTGTTCTACATTTTTCAGAAGGTTAAATGCAAAGTTAATCAGGTTTAAGAACTGACTTGGAATTTTCTTTAAAAGCAGATTTTTGGCCCTTTTTATATCATTGAAATAAGTAATGGCACTGTGAGGTCTGTGTTGCTACTGCTGAATGACAAAAATTAAGATGAATGTTGCATGGTCTGTGCTACTCAGTCATCAGAGCAGCGTGTAACAAATACAGAGAAATAGCCTTTTTTTGTATTTTGTTTTACAGAATCTGTTGAATAATGATATTTAGTGCTTACATACGACTGTGAAGATCATTTTGTGGCTATTAACTGCTTAATAACTTCCCCTCACTGTTTAATAGTATCCTTACTCTGTAAATGGATAATCTGAGGCACAGAGGGAAAGAAGTTCTAGAAGTTCTTGCCGGATTAGGGTTAAAGATTTGGATTTTGGTGGTTTTGTGACTTCTCTATGTAAACCAAAGCTTCTTACCTATATCTGTTCTCAGATCTTTCACAGTGACTGTAGGAGTGAGGAAGTCTTGATTCTGGGAGATTTCCTCTACTTTGACTACACATTTTTCATGCAGTTCTTTGTACATTCAAAGCCAGCAGCTGATTTCAGCTGGTGATTTACCGAGGTATTGTTAAGATGTTCCATAGCAAATTGCCACGTTAAAAACATGCTGAAACTATTGATTTTTTCTGCAAAGGAATTACTGTTTCTCATAGATTTCATTTTTCTCAGGGTAACAAAATGGTCCTAATTTCCTCTCTCAACAGAAGTTGGTTCAGGTCCCAGCCCTGAATGCCTCTGCGCAGCTGCTTGGCATTTCTTAAGACAAAATTAGATTTTCAGGGTTTTTATTTTTAAGCACATCAGCCCTGAAAGATTATAAATTAAATCTGGCATTCTCCTCTCGCTAACTGGTAAACTTGTTTGTTTAGCTCTGGGACTGCTCGGGAAGAAGGAGGCTTTTGAAAGGCTGACTGCTTGCCACCTTAAAAAGTTTGGAGCACAATTAGGGTACTGTTGGGGTAGTATAAACTGTCACAGCTTTGCTGAAACCTGGAGGATTTATGCCATCTGGGACTCGCCCGGTGTTTCATGCTGCTCACAGGAAGGATCATTAGTTTAGGAGTTGAGAACACGTCTTAGTTCATTTGATTGATTTTCCCCAAAGCACACTCATGTGCTACAAATTACAGGCTGCTTTTCCAGGACGTGCATTTCTTCACAGATTACACACGAGAACAATGAAACTTTTTAGCAAATCTCGTGGATGTACAAACAAAATTTGCCGTTTGCTGCGGGCTCCCTGCTCGCCCTGGAGTGAGCGTGGTGTTCTGGCAGAGGCACTTTCTGCTCGCAGGAGGGGGTTAGGTGGATTTCAGGGAGATTAATTTGGTAGCTGTGTTAAAGCACAGCCTCTGAAAAGTCACATCAGCACAGAGAGAGTCCAGCAGCCACAGAGGAACGGCAGGAAAGGACACTCTGGCAGGAGCAGGGTGAACCTTTCCCTGCCAGCGACACAAACTGAGGCAAGGATGGCTGGAAAACGGAGTGAATGAATAAAAGAAGGAGCATTCCTTGTGGTCTGGTGGTGCGTGATGGGTCTCGTTTTTCCAGCAGACTGAGCCTGTGGGCTGAAAGGGCTCAGTGTTGCCCGTCTGGCTGCACTGTCAGTGCACACTTGTCCTGCCCTGGGTGCCCTGCTCGCTTATCACCCCTCACAGGCAGCTTCCACAAATAATCAGGCAATAAAATTACTATCTGAACACCGCCTTAAATTTCTGGTTTGCTGGTGAGCACTTTTTAAACCAATGCCAGCTTCAGCAGGATAATCCTAAGCCTGCAGCTCCTTGCGGGATGCTCGGTGCCAGCTGAACTCTGACAAGGATACAGATTAAACAGAATTCTTCCATTGTCATGAATGGAAAAGTTCAGCTCTGCAAACAAGATTTACTGTGCAGCTCCGTATGCTCAGGAATTAATTTTCTAGAAGAAAACATTTTCAGACAGTGACTTAAAATTGGCTGTTGCAGTTCCTGCCAGGACACGCAAGCACACGAGAGCGTTTGTGGGGAGCGAGAGCAGCTACAGCAGAGTCAGCTCTTTTTGGACTTTATGCTCCCAGAAAACTTTCCAAGGCCTTTGTCCATATCTGTTAATGGTGTCTCACAAAGCAGCATCGTGCCTGTGCTGAAGCATAGATCCCTCAGCTCGGTCAAAAGGGAGTAATAACAACAACCCAGAGGGGAAAATGTAAATGAAAACAGGCGGCCTTGGTTATCGCTGCGTTTTTTTCCTCTCATAAATTTATTTCCCTGATTTCATACCAGCACTGAGGGCTGAGCTGTGGCAGGGAGGTGGGGAAAGCAAGGGGATGAGCCAGAGAGTGTACCAAAGAGGTGCAACAGGATTTTTACGCTCAGTGCTGTAATACTGTTCTTCCCGCAGACAAAACCAGGAAAATAAATGGGATGGAACAAAAATATAAGTGTTGCAAATAAAAAAAGCAATGTTGTTTCAAATATTATGGACCAATAGTCTGACCTGGAGGCTGCAGAGCTCAGGTTAGAAGCACGTTTCATGCTGCAATTTTGGAAAAGCTCCTGCGTGGGTTCCTCTCGAATTTCCACACAGTCTTATTCTTTCCTCTTTTTAATAGAAGAGTCCACAGCATGCTGACCCTAAGTGTTATGTGGGCATTTTGAATCTGTGGAAGCTTAGAATATTGTTCTCAAGGGCGTGTTGAATGAAGAAGAGGTAATTAAATTATCAAAAAAAAGCTCTCTTAAACTCGGGAATAGATCCCTTATGTGTAACACGTCTTAAATTAATGAGATTATGGTGTGGAGTCCTTTCTCCCCTGCACTTCCCTCCACTCTTGCTTTTCTTGCTAGCACAGTCTCCTTGAAAACAACCGTATCAGTCTTTAGCCAGCATGAAATCTGTCCCATAAAACCTTCAGTGCTCTCGAGAGGGGGACCATGACAACTGTGCACAAATCAGGAAAAGAATTGCCACTCCTGTATTTGGGAGGAATGCCTTTTCTGGGATGGAGCATCCACAGTCCTTGCAGAGAAGTTAAGTAAAGTTGCTCATGTTTGTGTTGGAATTGCAGTTCAACAGGAAATTGCTCTTGAGAAAAAGGAGAAGCGATTATGAGGGGTTTGCTTTCCAGGTTGGGTTCTCTTGCCTCAAACTTTTCATTACTATAAGGTTGGAAAAATTGGGAGAAAAGTCCTACTGACACAATGCTTTAAAACACAGAAAGTCACAGATTATTTAGCAAATGCCCTGCCCCAGGAGTTGTTTCTCTTTGGTGTGGTTAACTTGTGTGGAACCACAAGGAACAGGACTGGAGAGGAAATGCAAACTGCTTTGATAATTTCCAGTCAAATCTCACGTGAAGCCAGGGACTCATTCCACTGCCTCCTGTCCTGCTGATCCCAGAGCTCCTGAATTCCCTCATCCATCCTCCCTCAGCTGTGTTTACCATTTTCTGCTGAACCAATCCTTGCTAATTGCCTGGATAATCCAGCTCTCGGTGATGCCTGCCTGCCTTCTGTGAGGCAGAGAGAGGCTGTTCCCTTCTCCCAATCCTGGGGTGGCACCTGGTGCTGCAGGAACAGCCCATGCCCAGGACACTTGTGATTAATTCGAAATGCAAACCACCTGACAAATCCAGAATTTGGGGTTACGAATCATTACTCTGCCAAAGAAGTGAAAAATAGCTGTTTCATCCTCTGTAGCTCATCAGACAGAAACGTGTCAGACTCCAACAAATTTTGGGGTTTTTTTTTAAAGGATGCACATAGAGCATATAACAATGGGACAATTTAATCTTTTCATATGTGGTACAATTCCTTGCATTTTAAATCATCTCTTCGGTTTTCCACATTTCAAGCCAAACCATTATGATTAACTGTTAGATTTTATTTTTAGATTTTTGAACGCTCCGAGTCTTTTTAGAGAAAACACACAGAATGTCCTATCAACTATTTTCACACATTTGGTATCATAATTGGGCAATCAGGCACGATCATCCTTAATTTAGTACATATGTGGCACATTACCATGCCAATTGGGTTAAAGAGATGCATGAAGTAAGTGCAAATTAACTGACAAAAGGAGCAAGCTCAGACCATTGCTATTCAAAAGGCACTCGAGTCACATTTGCATAACTCTTCGTTTGGAATTAAAAATGGAATTTGTTCAGCAAAGATGGAAAATGCCACGTGTAGGAGAATGACCCAATCTGCCAGGGGATCCCAAATCCTGATCCTGCATTCCCTTTTGGTGGAGGAAGCTTTCTTCAGAGCAAGAGCATGGCCCTGTTCTAGTGAGAAATACAAACCCAAGTCTCTTCTGCTTAGTGGTCTTTGTAGTTTTAATGACAAATAAGGTGTTTGATATTAAACAAAATCTGTTCCAGTGCTGGCTGTGGGGTTTTTGTTTGTTTTATCGAAGTTGCCAAATGTGAGGGTTTGGTAGGACAAGAAACACTCCAGACAGGAAAACATGGAAAAGGAGAGTGCTCAACAGAGGTTTATCAAATTGTATAGCAAAAATGGCTTTAGAGTCAGATTCTCCTTCATACATAAGGCTTTTTCCTTTGCTTAATTAATTAATTCTTTACACTATGAAAAATCATCCACAATTAACTGCAGTTCTGGGCTGTAAACACCAAGAGGTGACAATTTATCAACATCGGGAATTTCATTCCATCATTGTTGACTGCTGCTTTACTTTCTGCATGTTTTGATAAATTTCTAAACAATATAACCTGACTATTTTATGTTCCACTACAAAGTGCAACTACAGGACTTGTAAAGTTTTTAGGCTCTCATAAATACCAATGGGACTGGGCTGACAGTAAGAGGAGTTCAAAAATTTTGCTTCACCACTGGGGCTTTTAAATGAAAAAAATATTTTCCTTTTAAGACTTTTAGTATGCATTTTTAGTATCCAAAGTAAATTTGTGTTATGTTAGCTTTCATATAAAGGTGTAACATCTTTAAAGAAGCTTCTATCTGTAAAGTCTTATATCTCTAAAGTGAATTTACCTCTGAAAGGGGAATTTGGGTTTTAAAGGTCATGTGGGGGAATATTACTTCCAGAAAGGAAAGCTGAGACTTCGGGGTGAAGGAGGAGTGGTACAGAAGGGCTGTGTGGGCAGAGCAGTAAATGGTGGAAACACATCCCATCCCTGTGTACATGAAATCTCTTTTGTGAGGGACAGGGGATTCCTAGTCCCAGATAGTGCAAATGGTGCAAGTGTCTTATCTCAGCTTAAATTATACATTAAATGTGCTTCAGTTGTGTGAAGCAGGTGGAAAAAGACTCAGAGTATGGAAAACAGTATCTTTTGTTAGTGCAAGCCCCTTTTTCATAGTCTCATTATGCCTGGTGCTAAAATACTGCTTAAAAAAAAAAAAAATCAAACCACTAATTTGTAGATCCCTTATTGTAAGACTTGACCAGGGGGTCTCAGGAACAGCATCCCTGCAGCAGCCTTTCCTCTGTACCCTGGCACAGTTATCATCCACAGCCCCAGAGGAGTATCCACAGCTTAATTACATGCTCCATTTAGCAGCAGTACGAAATTAATCCTGTTTGGACAGAGATTAGATGGCATATGAAGAGTCGTGTCTGGTCTCTTTAGCGTGGTGAATTTTATCTTGTAGTGCTTGCATTTAATCTTTATTATTTCTTGCCATCGTCCACATGACTTTGAAGGGCACAAAAGTGTGCAAAGCTGGAAGCAAGGAACAGGTTTGGGGATGGAGCCTGGCTCAGGATCCAGTTTAATTCCTGCACAGATTTTCAAAGACAGGAGCCACAGGTGCTGGAAAATACCACAAGGCTGTTGGGAATACTGCAATCCCATCTCCAGTTTTACCAAACAGAGTGAAATCACTGGATATTTCCAAGGATCGTGGTGTGGCTGAGGTAGGAGAGGACCTTTGAGAGCAGCTAATCCAGCCCCTGGCTCCCAGCAGGGTCAGCCAGAGCCTGCACCCAGGGCCCCGTGTCTGCTTTGGGTGAATAAAAGCTCACTCACATCAGGCATGTGAATAGTCCTTTGGGCTGAGCAGGAATCTGAGCAGAAAACTGGTAAATATTATACATCTGTTTGATGGATTGGATGAATATGAGAAAGAAACCAGCGACAGGAAGGGAGAGTGAAAACGTTTCCTGAATCATTTGAAGGTGGGGGGAGAAAATGAAAAAAAAAAGAACTTTTTAGTGCTATTTTTTTCTTCTCTCAGTTCTGCAGGCCTCCCAGCTCAGGAAGATTTAGTTTACTTCTTAAAAGGTCTTGCTTATAAAGCAGACCTTTTTCTGGCTCTGGCCAGCCCTAATAAAAATTAGCAGTAACTTTAGCAGCTGCCATACCACATGACTGCTTGGAATTGCATAACTTCTTTTTCCTCCTAAAGAAACACACAAAGATCATCTGATCTCCACCCTTGCAGCCTTCTCCGAAGTGTTTTTCTCTGACTTGATTTCTGAACAGAAATCTTTTTCTCCTTTCTTTTAACAAGCCTCTCTTCTTAAGCCCAAAATCTGACAGCAAACGGTGAGCGGCTCTGGGCAGAGCTTTCATGAAGTGAATAAAGTGATTATTTGTATTTTTGCTACTTCAAGCTCTATTACTGATTAAAAATAAGAAGCTGTATCATGGACAAAAAAATTTATAATATTTAGTGGCTGAAATGGTGGGGATTTTAGGGCCTGTATTTCTGGAAGCATGGTTTTGGATGGAGAAATGTTGTGGTTTTCCAAGGAGAAGGTCGTGGTGGGAAAGAAAAGGCCTCCACGGCCATCCCAGATGTAAACTGCACACAGACTGCTGGCTCAGACCAGCTCCTGTTTGGAAATCCCTGAGTACCTAACCTGATCTGCAGACAGAGGGGATGGAAATGGAAAATTATCAGCCTCTTCTAGCTGTGTGACATGTGGAGATGCACCATTGCTTTCTAGCTAATTGTGTTTCCCTCTAGCCAAAAAAAAAACAACAAAAAAAAACCAAACATCTTCATCAAAACCCTGAGAACAAATAAACCCTTCTCTGTACAGCACTTTTTTTTTCCAAGCAAATTTCTTGCAAGGAAAAAAAAAATTGTTTTGTCAGGATACTCCAGTGACTGCGTATTTATTTATTTTTCCCTTGTAGTTCAGTCAGAATTCATTCCTATTTTGTAAGTCTTGAAGAAATCTCTTGTCTGTAGTTATAAAGAATTCTTAAATCACTGAATGAAAGAAAACCCATGTGTGTCAGGCTCTTTAAAGCCTGGTTCATCCTAAATCCAAACAAACAGAAGCCAGGTAATGATAATATCATGGAATATGGAATGTTGCTGAAAAACCAAGCCCGTTGGCACATAGCTGTGTGGAAGCTGCACCTTCTGGAGCCATGTCACTGCCTTTCACCCAGTTCTATTCCCATACCTGAGCTGGGCCAGTTCTCTTAACCACAATAAAATTGGAATAAAATCTGAATTAATGTAATTCTCACTTTTGTATTTTTTCTGCTAGTGGTATTTCCCTTCTCCTGCTCTCTTGTCAGGAATCTCTAACTCTCATTTTGGAGTGCAGGTCTGGCCCCTTGGATGCTGGGGATGGAACAGATGCACTGAGCTGTCTTCAGCTGCACTCAGAGCTCAGAAATGTCCTGCTAGCAACTCTTGCTTTAATTTCAGTGTCACACAGCCAGCCCTGTGATTCCTTCCTGTGCTTGAAGGAGCCAGGACGCACTGAGCCACTTCTTTTTAATACAACCTTTCATTGTTTTCCCTTCATTTTGTCCTCCCTCTTTCCCCTTAAAACCTTTGTAGGCAAAGTTTCCTGTGCAGCAGGGGAATTGTTCGCTGCCTCTATTACAAACCTTTCTCTAGCAAAGAGAACCTTCTCCTTCAGTTTTAGCCAGTTTTACCTCCTGCTGCTAATTAAAACGTTCTCTCTCTTTCTCTGCTTCTAAGTTGACCCAAAAGCAGTTTTTTTGCCCAGTTTTTGGCTGTCTCACTGCAAGAGCAGCTGCTGTTAAAGCGAGTTACACACCCAGGACAGAGCTGAGGGTGGCAGAGAGAGCAGGAGGTGGTATTTCAGCCTCTAGCACATCTCCAGCCCACTGAAGGCTGCTTTCCCTGCTCTGACCCTGCAGTTCAGTTCCTTTTCCCAGCTTGCCTTCCCCAGACCCTGATGTGGTTCTTCGTTAGACACCCAAACTCATTAGACTAATGAGAAACACCTCAGTGATGTATCTCAGGCAGAAACAGGGAGGAGCTGGGAGGCTGAGAAGATGCTGTGAGGTTTCTTTTGGGATGAGATGAATTTTGTGCATAATCTAGGAGAAAAGCCCTCCAGACTGGAGTGATGCTCTGTTAGTCCCTCGTTTAGACTTTCTGCTTGGTTTGAATGCTGTGTTACAATTTAAATAGATTTACAGAACAAAGGAGCCAGAACCCCACAGCCAGGACTAAGATGATACACTTGTCACTGGCTCTGTCCCTTTTATCCCAAATAACTAAAAATAATTTGCTTTCCATTTGTTTATCCCCTTGCCTGAGGTGCTGTTCAGTATGAACAAGATGCAGAGACTGGTGCTGAGCTCTTGTTTGTGTCTGATTGCAAGGATTTAATTCCCCTCCTTTGGAAAACCTTTGGAGAAAAACTAAGCCCAAAAGCTTTTAACTGCTTAGGAAGTGTTTTCCTGCCGTTTCAGGAAGAAATGCAATTATCACAGCTGCTTCAAGGGAGCTGTCACTGAAGCGATAAACCGTGGTAGAATTTACTTACCCTTGTAGGAAAATGCAAATTAAGGCTATAAATGGAGGTCTTGGGAAAGGTCCTGACCGCTTTTTGCCACCAGCCCCATAATCACCCCCAGTCATTCATACTGGCAGGGAATCAGGTGATGTACATCATCTTCTGCAGGGGAAAAGGACTGGGAACTTCGGTGTGGAAGTGAAACATGCTGAAAGAATAAATGCCTTTGTTTGTATCTATCCTTCATGTGTTAATCAGCTGTTAACTGCAATCCACAACATTTCAAGCCCTTTCTCCAAGGAAATTTAACTGGGTGGCCAGGGATAGCAGGACAGTATTTTAAAAGTTGCTAAGTGTTGAAAGACAAACCCAGACCTGAAGTAATGAGCATAATGTTTGATTAATTTGATATCTGTCTAGCTGAAGTCAGCAGTGAAGATTTCACTGAGGGAGTTTATGGGAGCTGATGGCCAAGTTCATAAAGTCTGTTCTAACCTAGGGATAAAAAGTAAATTTAGAACTATTTATTGGAACTATTACTGGAAGTTTTGTGCAAGCCTGGAGTAGGATGTGTAGGTGAGCAGGAATCCCTGAGATAAAGCTGCCCCATAAGTTGTCTGTCACAGTGGAGAGACTTCAGGATGTTTTATATGTTCAGGCTGAGTGTGGGATTTGTTTTCCTGCAGCCAAAGTTGCTGCTTATTTGCCTAAAGTTAAGGACATGCATTAGATAAACAACAACTGGGGTCTTGGGCACTGCTCAGAGTCCATAAACACAGGAAAATAACCTAGAAATGGGAGATTGGCTCATCTATGACAGGCACAAATGTATTTTCCATTTCTTTTGAATACTTAAAACCTTAACTCATCATTGGAGAATCCACATTGTGGTATTTGACACATGAGAAGAATTTTATGGAAAACAATGACAGATTTTTAGTTGGGTCTCCCACTTCGTAACAACACAAGTTGTTGTAAACAGCTCAGCTTCTGCTTCCTTCAGTTCCTAACATCCACATTGCCAACTGCTTTTATTCTCCCAATAAACCAGAATTTTGACAGGAGAAAGTGAACCACAGTGTGTTATGTTGCTGCCTAAACATTACATATTTCCTTTTTAAGCAAATGAAATGCAACATTTTCTTAATGTTTGAAAATGGAAAAACACTAGGATTTTTTCCCTTTTCAGAATATTCCTGTTATTTTGTTGCAGTACAGTCATTTTCTAGTCCTGATTTTAAATTTCAGTTTTTACCATTAACTGCAGAGTAGAAACAGGCTTGGAAGCTGGAGGAATGACTTTGCAACTGAGACACACTGACTTCTACCACTCATTGTGGTTTAAAGAAATATCAGATTTGTGTTGTTGTTAGGCATCCAAGTTATTTAAAATTGCTTTTCTCCAAATGGAAATTTTTGTGTGTGTCATGATCTAACTAGATTTATTCTATTCAAGTTTATAGTTCAGCTCCACAGTTAAAAGTTTTCTTTTGCTTGGATGTACAAATTCAACAGATTCTAGATCAAGGTCAATTCTAAAGCTCCAGTTTATTGTTGTTGTTCTCTCCCAACTATTACTTTGTCCATCATTTAAATTGCCTTTGGATTAAAGTATTTTGTGCTATCAAAACACGGGGCATTTTAGGCATTAAGAGCACTGAGCATATCTCTGAATCACAAATGGGCCTGATTTTTGTTTTTCTTTACCCTGTGCTGTGTCAGACAGAGGATTTCCTACCGTTGTTTGGGAAAAGAAAGCTGGAGCTGGAAAGGAAGGCATAAAACTGATTGCCTGATGGTTTAGTGTTACAGACCACCTACCCTGAGAGTGGAGGCTAATTGAAATTCTAAAACAGAAAAAAGCCATAACCCAGCAACAAACAAATAGGGAAAGCTTCGTGGAAAATTAGTGCAACAATAAAATATGATTCCATTTTGTTAACACTTTGGTGCTTGGGATAGCTTTACAGGGGAGAAAATGTAAAGCAGAAGAGCCACTTAGGGGAAAGCCATGAGACAGACATTTAGAGACTTTCTAGACAGACCTAATATAATTTTATACACTTAACTTGTTAAAAAATCTGTATATATTCAGATGTTGTTTTACATAATGCCTTGACTTTAGAGTTAAAAGAAGGGAAAAGAACTAAATAGACAAGGAAGGGAAAGAAAATAAAGCATGCACCTCTCCAGAAGAGGCTTTTTTAGGGGAGAAAGCACAGGGCAAGATGTTTTAAATTCTTTTGGAACCTCGACAAGCAATTTATCTAGGGACTGTTTATAAACTATTTTTATAAAGTCTCAGTTAGTGACATATAGAGGTATCTTAACTTAAAGTTCACTTCTGGATGAAATATTTACCTAACTTTATTCACATTCACCCTTAAATAAACTGGTTTACTTTGGGCCATTGTGTACAGTACATTCTACACATATCTGATTAAGGGGCAGCTCCATCCCTGGGGATTCCTGCTCACCTACAGATCATAGATTTTCCCAAAATAGGAGAATCTGACTGCAAAACCACAGACTGTTGTGGACTACAACACAAGGCAAAGCATTACCACAGTCAGTTTAGGGCATTTACTTTAGTGTATGAAAAACTTTAAATAACAAAGAACTACAAAAGCTGTCAGCTGAAGTTTTAAGTTCACTGAGAATATTTTCCAGGGACAACAGCTACACCTCACTGCTGTTTGTCTGGCTGCTCAGCTTCCATGATAACACTGGGGAGGAATTTAGAGGGGGCTAAAACCCTTTATTCCCAAACACATTTATCTCTGTCTCGATCACTGGGGAATCCAAGAGCACAAGTGCAGAGGCCAAGTGGACACATCCTGGCTGGGGAACAGGCAGCTCCCTGTGCTGCAAGTCAGCAAGAAGTGAGCGTGTTCTTGCCTTGGGAACCCTGAGGGAGCTGTAATTTGGGTTGTGATCTCTTCTTTTGGGGTGAGTGTGAATCCATCTATTGTTTCGTGGGAGAACAGCTGCAGGGGACACCAGGGAAGTTTGCAGGAGGAAGGAAAAGTTGATTTTTCTTCAAGATGGAACCGAAGGTTTTCTGGTTAAACAGATTTTCCTGCAGTGGCTGTTTTGTGCTGGTATCATCAGTTATCAGCCTGTAAAAGCCAATAGTTCAGTGAAGAAAAGTGATGCCCAATCCATTTTAAGAGGCACCAGGGCAAATTCCTCACTTCACACACTTAAAGCAAGGTAAGATTTCAGTTATAAATCAAAATGGCCTTTTCTCCCCTGTCAGTGCAGGAGGAATTCCACAGGAGCAGCTGCCAGGCCGCTGTGAAGGCTCACACTCACTTTCCTTTCCAGGTGGGGACTGGGATTGTTTCAAACACCCCCATTAAGAGACCCCTTTCACTGAGCCCTGGGATGTGGAAAGACACTGGAAACTATTTTGAATCCTTGCAACAGGTGGTTAGAGTCAAACTGCAGTACAGAAAAGTTGTAGTCTTTCCAAGGTTTTCATTTTAGCCACATGAATTATTTCTCATTTAGTGAGACAGGAGTTTCAGCAAGTTGTGCACATAATTTCTGTATGCTTTTCATAAAAAGCAGTCAGGGCAAGGGTGATTTCTGTTCTTTCTGCCTCAAAATGTGTGTGAGCAAACAAACATCTCATCTGCAATAGCAGCACAATGACCAGATGTCTTGTTTATGCTTTAAAATATTTTTGTCCCAGCCCATAGATGAAATTCTTTCCACTTTAAAAATGTTCAACTTGAACTTAGGCAGTTGAAGGATTCCTGATGACAGAGCTGGATGAGCCAGCAAGATGCACACTCTTCTCAAGGTCTCTCTTACATGAACTTTTATACCTCCATTGAATTAATATCAATTCCTTTCATAGGCTGAGGTGACGCTGTATCATTTTCTAAGGTTTGCTCTGTTTTTATTGTTCCTCTGGATGGGACCAGATTTGGGCCCCAAGGCCCAGCGAGAGCAGAACTGAAACTAAAAACTGAACTGGGGCTGCCCTCAGCTCTGCAGTGTCAGAGGGGTCTGGAGCATCTCCACTCCTGTTTCTTACAGGAATAGAAGAATATACTTTAACAAATACACATCAGAAATTGCCCCATGGGAAGGTTTCATGGCTCTCTCTTGCAGGACCCACTGTCAGCTCTAAAACCCACACAGTCCAAGTCTGAAATCTTTATCAAAAGAGAGTTGTGCTTATTTATATCAGAGTTCACACAGCAGTCCCCTCATGGAATATTTTCGGCTCTTACAAATCTCCCCTGCTGCAGTCAGCACAGTCACACTGACACTGCTTTTTCCAGTGGGAGGAGGTAGGAAAGGAAAATGATCAAATCCTGGTAATAACGAGAGCCTGCTAAAATTAATTGTGTTACTACTGCCAGTGCTAAATGGAGAAATGAACCGAGTGGGGTGAACAGAGCAGAGCAGACTCGAGCAGCAGAAGGTAAATAACAATATTTTACATAAGCATCAAATATTTGACAGTTTTACAGCTGGCTTGTTATTCCTGACAACTGTTGCGTTGGGATAAAGAGCATTTGCTGTTTCCATTTCTGGCTTTCTCACATCCTCAGAGCAGCTCATGCCCGGAGGAGGTGCTGAGGAACAGCTCTGTCTCAGTGCCACGGGGCATTGAGGGGTTATTTACTCACTCAGCTCTCCCAGTGGAACCCTCAGGTTTATTTAAGCAGCTCACCAGATACAAACCAGGGTTTCCCATCGAGGTGGGGGCTGGTATTGGCTTCAGTGGACTTGTTTCACACATCCTGCACAGACTGCACTGGAGAGGGTGGGCACCTCCTGTCCTGCTCCAACTCTAACCCACCACAGAAACTTCACACAAGACCCACGGCTGTGGCTCTCCATCTGTTATTGTTACTCTCGTAGTGCTGGGAACCTTCACAGAAATCAAATCCCCGCTGACACCAGAGCTTCTCTCTAATAAAGTGAAATATAAATACTCAAAAATACACAGCAGGGCAAAGCCAGGAGAGGTTGTGCCAGAATTGTTGTCAGAACTGACTCACAGAAGCTCAATTTACCCACCTTCAGGGCTGGGACCTGAGCTTTTAGTCCATGGAGTGAGTTAACCACAAAGGCAGCAGCTTCCTTTGGAGGGGGGAATAAATCCAGACAATTATAATCCTCTCCAGGTTGTTTTAGTGCTACTCCTGACTCCTGGGTACACGTGGAAGCTTGTGGTAGTTTCACAGTGCCTTTGTCTAGACTAAGATTTAGATAGATAATTCTAAAAATGCAATATATGACACATGAACATAAATTATGCTGAGCTAGTCAGGGGAAGGATTAGGGAGGCAACACTTTCAGAGTGACCAGCTGAGCTTATATTAAAGTATAGATCACACCCACACTAGGTTTTGGGGGTTTTTTGTTATGCTAGACCAGACTAGCTAACCAGTTCTAACAGAATTGGAATCAGTGGAATTAGGGCACAGCATAAAATGACAGAAAAATGAAGGGAGAGAAAATTAGGGAAAATATCCCCTCATAAATAACTGAATGCTTTTTAGCATTTTACTCATTGTTAAAATATAAATCAATTACCTTGAGGCTAAGAAAGCAGTAAGAAGTCTGAGACAAAATAGAGATCTTTTTAGAAAAGTCTTGAAAACAAATACTTAGCTTGTTAAAATACTTTTTGAGCCATAGCTAGAGCACCTGCAGTTCTCTACCCTATAAACAAGCTGTACCTGCATTTCCATGATGAATGGGAAGCATCCATAATATGGATAACAGCTGCTTAAAGTTCCAATTGTAATAAAAATTGGTTTACCCATGAATTATGTGTTCAACCACAGCTTGCTATATTTAATTATTTCTAACAATTAATAATACTGCTTTAAATAAAAAGCAAGATGTGCATCAGTCGCAGATGGAGAAAGCATTTATTCCGTGTGTACCTAAGAGTCCCAGAGGGAGATTTGGGTGTCCAAGGAATGCGGGGTGGGGTGGGCTGTGCCTTCCCTTCACCCCAAATTGCTGTTTCTGCTGCCATTTTTAGTGATTTGGTATCAGCAGCCCCAGCCCCTGGGGAGATAAGAGGGGGGCACGTGAGCTCTGCAGGGCTCTGGGGCAGGGGCTATATCAGTCTGGCAGCTGTTCTGTGATGGGGAAGGCATGTGACAGCTCGGGGCAGGCTCCAACAAATGGCACCCGCTCCCAAAAAAAGGGGTCCTACCAGACCTGCCCCCCAAAGGCTGTTTCCCCTCATGGAATATTTTCGGCTCTTACAAATCTCCCCTGCTGCAGTCAGCACAGTCACACTGACACTGCTTTTTGTGGTGGGAGGAGGTAGGAAAGGAAAATGATCAAATCCTGGTAATAACGAGAGCCTGCTAAAATTAATTGTGTTACTACTGTGTTACTGGGGGAAGGATTTCGGTGCCACGCCTGACATTTGTGCCAAAACCTGAGTTTTTAGTGGGAAATGACATGACACGGAGGTGTTTTCAGGGAGCATGTTTGGGGGTCTGTACTGAGCACTGAACCATTACCCAGCAAGGATCTGCTGATGTACACAATCCATAGCACTGACACGTCACTGCTGCTTGAACCCAAGATAGCTCAGCCCCAGAGCAGCTGGTATTTATGGGAGAGAAGGTGGCTTGCAGGGGAGTGATGGAATGCTGGCTGAAATGCAGAGGAGGCTGAGACCTGCAGCTCATAACTGCTCCCCACATTCTGGGACACTGATTCTGGGGAGCAGAAAAATTAAGATCCAGACCAGAAGTCACTGAATCAAAGTAGAACTCCCAGTCTCAGTGGGATTGTCACATTCAGAAGAAAGAATTATTTCAGATACATTTTCCCATGGGCCATGTTCTCCATTATCTTGTCCCTTGGGTGGTTGTTTTATTTAATGTGAAAAAGGTGGAAAATACAGTTATTCTCAGTGCTGGTGTTTCACACTCACTGTGATTTTAAAGGGTACAGAGCAGAAGGGAAGGAGACCCAGTGCAGAATTCTGTGCAGAAAAAGCTGCTCATTGATTTTCTGCTTTCTGTCCCTGGATGCCCTGCTCACTCCACGTTCTTGCCTCCCCACCAAACCCCTGTGATTCCCATCCAGGATGTTTTGTAGCCCAGTAAAAGTTGATAAACAGAGTTTTGACTTGTGCCACTAGCTAGAAAAGGATGCACCTTTACAATTCATTTCACCCAGAACTATTAGGTAGTCACTGAGTAGGCAGCTGAGACACCAAACTCAGATTAAAGCTTTGTTTCTACTTCCCCAGAGTGCTGAAACCCACAACTTCCAGGATGATTTTGGCCCAGTATATTGAAATACCACATTTCAACTTAGGGACATGATTTATGCCAGGTATAACTTTGTAGGTTAGAAGCTATTATTCATAATTTGATAAGATATATGGAAAAGAAATGTTTGTGCTTTATGTTAGAAAGTGTTGATTTGTGTAGACACAGCCACAGATTTACTGTAAAGCTGATGTGGCTGAGATAACCTGTTAGTAATTAGCATTTTGGGTAGGGTAAGTATAGAAGGACACAAAACCAAGGCTTCATTAATAGCAGAAAATTCCCAGAGTGTGCCACAGGTCCTCATATCCCGTGATCCACCCTGGAATCCACAGAGCCTGCAGGGAACCCCTGTAGGTCCTGCAAGGGACACACAGAGACCATCCTGGGTGCTCATCATGGGTCATTCCCTTCACACACTGAATATTCACAGGAATACAAACGACAGTTCCAGAGGAAGGAGGAGGAAGGAGCAATTCTGCTGCCTGACCATGAGGCGTGTAGTCCCTGAAAGAGGAGTTTTCGGGGCTGAATCCACCCTCTTGTTTCTATTCCCCTGAGCTAAGCAATGTCAGGCAAATCCCATTTTACCTGTGATACTTTCATGTCTTTGGGCATTAGTTATGTAAATCCACATTTGCAGCTTTTACCCATGACATTTATCATGTTGGGACACTCAGCTCAGATGTTTTAATAAATAGAGTGATTTTTTTCCATCTAAACTGTTCTGAGCCATCACTGCTTTGCTGCTGAGTGCCAATGTGAACTGCTAAGCATACAATATTGTCCACAGCTACAGAATATTGTCATGAAACTATCATTTTCAGAGATACAGGGGATAAAAAGCTATACTGTTGATTTTTCAACAAAAATACAATCAAGTTTCAGTGCAAACATTCAAAGATGTAATGAAAAGCTGCTGTAACAACAATTCTCCCTGCGTAGCTGCTGTTGGGGGTTGGAATATGCCATTTGTAAGGTTTAAATTGCTTTTGCAGTCAAGTGTTGTAATCCATTAGTGATAAGAAAAGGTATTTGTCTATCGGTTGTGGTTAACTACATTCCTTGTATTAGAAACAATTTAGTCTCTTACGTGAGCCCGGCGCAGGAAATTGTTTAGAGAGTCTGGCTGCAGAGCTGGAAAAGGAGCAGTTGGTGCTCCCTTCCCCCAGCAGAAATGTGATGGATAGCTGAACTCTGACAGCCAGCAACTTAACCTTTAGCAGTGCTGCAAGAGCAGCACCACGGGCTTTTACTCAGAGCATTTCAGCTCCTCCTGAGCAAAGTTGTGGAGAAAAAACTGTGCAACTCTCCCAGGGATTTTTCTCTTAAAACAGCAATGCTCCTTCCTTTCACCTAACACCTAAACCGTGTTAGTTCCTTCTTTTTTTTAGATAATATCATTACTCTCCCAAAAACAAATTCTAAATCTGTGGGTAAATGGATGAAGACTAAAATTTGGGTTTGGTAAACAGGAATTGTAGTTTCTCTGGAAGAGCAAGATCTCAGATCAGATTTGCTACCAACTCCATTGGGGTTTGGGAGCAGTGTTTGCTAAATATTATCAGCTCTGCACGTTTGGCTGAACATCAGCAGTGCACCAGGACATTTCCTTGGGTCTCTTTTTGCTCTGTAAAGAAGCTGACAAATGTTGCACCAGATCTTTAAGATGTGATCTAACACAGCAAAGCATGATGTGTATTACATATCACAGACTCATGGAAATCAGATAGGAAACCTATGAGATGTGACATCAGCCCCCAAACTGGCACTGGCCTGGCACACTGATCGTCTTGGTCACTACCTAAATGCAGGATTATAAATTATTTTAGGATCCATAAATACTGCACATGTACAAAGCTGTGTATTTCTAAATAGTTTAAAGCAGTAATTCAAGCACTGCACCCTTTATGATTGTAATGCAGTCATCTCCTCATGTGGTTTTATTACAAAAAGCTTAATTTTGTGAGGGACTGTTGTCAGAGGGTCAGCAGCCTGTTAGAGGCTGGTCTCACCCTATCCTGAAACCCAAAGCAGCTTCCTGTGGGATTTAAGAGCTGCAGCTGTTCCAGTGAATTCAAGATGTGCCTTATAAAGCTTTGCTCCTAAGTAAAAGCTGCAGCCATTGGGCTGGACAGCACCTGATGTTATCCATAGGATCCCTCTATTCTGCTGCTTAAAATGATCCATGCTGAGGGGGAATTTTGTAGGTTTCCAGGGGCTCGCTCTCTGCTGGCAGCCTTTATTTTGTCCTGTAAACCAGAGGAATTGGCAGAGGCACTGGAGTATGAATATTGCAGAAGAGTCAGCTTTCCCACCTAATGCATTTGGCAGGAGGAGCTCTGAACTGCAGGGAAGGCAGGCTGAACCCCCGGAGAAGGAGGGATAACAGGCCTGGGAAAACAAGCAGTGAAAGAGGAGACAAACTGCATTACATCAGGGTTACTTGTTTATCAGAGGAGCTGCACAACTTCAGCTCCTGGTTTCTGAGGAGGAGAACAGAGGCTGTGCCAGGACCGTGTCTCCCTTACAAAGGCTGGGCACGAGGCCACGCAGCGATAGCGTGTTCTTCACAGCAAATAATCACATCAATACCAACTTCTTCCTTGTGCAAAGTGTTTGGAGATCGTACATCATCGTTAACAGGAGCATTTCCTGCTCTCCTGCTGCCAGGGTGCTCCCAGCAAAGCCTGGCAGAAGGAAGGAGGCACCGAGTGCTGGTGCTCTCAGCTGGGTGGGAGGGCAGCGGTGCCACAGCACCCGAGTGGGTCACATTTCTGCTCTGGTTTTAATCTGGGTTCATCTGCCAGTGATTCCGACTTGTTTTCATTGAGCAGAACCACATGTTTGGTTTTCAGCAGCACATGAAAAAGTCAGGGCACTGTTCACAAGCTGAAATGCCTCCACAGAGAGGGAAAGGATGGGGCTGCATCTGCCCCACCACTCGTTATTTCTCTTCAAAGACTGGGTTAGATTTACTGCAGCTGTCAATCAGCTCCAAGCACTTACTCCATTTTTTTCCCCGTTTGTAAATCACATCCATCAAATCTACTGCTGTCAAGTGGATAGTAAAAGGTATCTCCCCCCTAAAGGGCCTCTCCAGCTGAAAGCAAAACAAGCACCTGATAATCCACAGGAAACCCTGCGGGATCTAAATATACCTGCAGTGTATCAGGTCAGAGTAACCAGAGGGAACCCAAAGGCTGAACACCAGGGTGCCCAGTCCAACCAAATCCAGTTCACAGGAGCATCCCTCTTGTTCTGCCTCAAATGGGAACAGTTTGCCCAGACTCTTAAAGCCTAATTCCACACAACTCCCCCTCAACATTTCTTTGCCTCCTCACTCCGGGTAATGCAGTAAAATCCTGATCCAGCACCTGCTCTGTGTGCAGCTGAGGTTGCTCTCTGCTCTCAGGCAGTCTCTGCCTCCACAGCCATAAAACAAGGCAGCACTGGGATAAACAAAGTTTCGTCCTTGCATAGAATGGCTAAACTCTGAGGGACAATTCTCACTGGATGCTGAGCCTCATAAAAGTTCATAGCTATTTGACAATTTACATTCTACTTCAGATTACATTCATTCTCACATCCTATTTCCCACAGAAAGGGGGACTGGAATTGGACACTTGGTGCTCACCTGACAGATAAACATCCTCCAAGCTGTAAACAGGAAGCCTGTTCCGTTTTCTGCCATAAATAAAGTTGTATGCAGCAGTAACTATAGGAGGGCAGACTTCGGGCTCCGTGCTGTAAACACTGTCAGATGCAAAAAATAGTTTCTGGATTTTATACAAGGTATTAGACTATCAAGATGTGATTACAAGGCGTAGGTTTTTCTGGGAGCCTATTTATGTGCAGCTGAACGCTGCTTTTGATTCATGAAGCTCCTTTTTTTATATAAATAGCAGTTTGGCAAGTTTTAGCACTTAGTTAACTAATTCCCACCAGAAATACTGAAAGCATGGTTTCCATTTATAGCAAAGGGGATTAGGCTGATTTAGAAATACAGTATGTTGACAGTACTATTTAAAAGCATATGGACAATTTGCTCCTTTCTTCTCCATGACAAAAATGAGTGGTAACCATCAAATTCTGTGCATCGGAGCACTGGCCTCTCTGTTTTGTCAAGATCAGTGTAATCTTTTCCAGTTGTAAAATCAAATCCAAAGTAGCCTGATTTATTGTTCTTTGCTCTCCTCAAAAGGCACCGAGGCATCTCCACAGCCCCTTCCAGGCAAAGGGAGTGTAAATCACTGCATGAAGGCTTCCAGGACATGACTTTGATTGGTGCAATAGTTCCCAATTCTAGATATATTTAATTGCAAGTATTTGGTGATGATTTTCTATTAATTGCAAAAGTTTATGCTAGTACAACTCCAAGCTTCAAGAAATCCATGACAATATAATGCAAGAGGAGAAGAATTATGGTTTTTTTGTTATTCACATATGTCTTGTTGGAGCCTCTGTAATTATTCTACTTGGGCTTTATGCAAAGAAGTGTCTCAGAGAATCCTGCAGTAGAACGGAAACAATCCCAGCACAAAAGATGCATGTCTGTACTTAAATCATAAAACCACAGAACAGGGCAGGATGGAAGGGACCTGCTCCAACAGGGAAATGTGTACAAACACAGTGTGCCCTCACAGAATGAAATAAAAGTATTCATAATACAGAAAATAGATCAATTGATACAGTCAGTGATGGTTTGTTAAGGTTCCTAGGCAGAAGCCTGGCCTTTGAAAAGTCCTGATTGCCCAGCAGATATATAAAGGTTTCCTAGACACAGGAATCCATCTAACACTGATGTAGTAACTTCCCAGGAAAAGCTGCCACTGTCCCAGGGGACAGCAGGCTGTCACACTCATCCTTTGGCTGCCAGCCACCAAGGGATGCAGGCTGCAAGAAAGCTCAGGATTTTCCTACAGGCACCAAAGATAAGGGATCAGAGCCAGAATTGATGCTGTGAATCTTCCCCTTGAGACATTTAGGTCTGACTCAAATATCTGCACGATTTCGTATTCACAGAGCCCAAGACAAATGCATACACAGTGGTAACAGAGACAAAGGAACAAGTGGGAGGATCCATGAGCAAATCCATGTAGGAAGTCCTGCCCTCAAGTGTAGGGAGTTCTTTTGAGTCCTGTGTGAACAGGAACATTTCTTACTTACAGAAAGTGCACTGAAATGGAAAATGCAGACCCCCAACAAGCAGAGACTGAAATGATTCTCAAATGAAGTCAGTGAGACTTTGTGTGCCAGCCCAGTCTGATATTCACAGTGCTCTGCAGTCCCTCTCTCCATCCATTTGCTGACTGCAGTGCATTGTAGTGAATGAATAACACTGTATTTTCTTGAAGATATCAGACTAATGCCATGAATACTTTTGTTAATGATCCAGAACATTCACAGCCTGTTTTAATTATTTTGTCTCCCTTGCTTTAATTATTTCATCTTTCAATTATTAAAATAAGCAGAAGTTACCAGAAAGTGTTAGGAACAAAGTTTAAGCATGGAAACAGCTCTGTGATCTCAGCAGCACGATCCAGAAAACATTTGGTTGCCAACAGTTCAGTGATTCATGAAAATCACACTTGCATCTGAAATCTGTGTTTGGCTGAGGCCCCAGGCAGGTGGTACCAACCTGTCAGGCTTAACACACAGAAGGATTTCAGAGCATTTCAGGACAGTGCTGATTTAAACAAAACAGTCCAATGTGGGCTTTGTCGATCCTCAGGTACAGAGGATTTTAGAACTGTACTGCTCAAAAAATCCATATTTTTATATTGCTGCATCTCTGATTGGGAGGCCTAACAAGTACTTTGGGGCAGGAGGAATTTAACACAGCAAAACCTCCCCTTTTCCCTCCTATTGTTCCATGCTGCAAATTATGGTAATATTTATGAGCATCAAAACCTAAAAAAATACTCAGTGATTAAGACAATATAGTAACTATGTCAGAAAACAAATTTAATCCAGACAGGTGTATGGCAAAATTACTCAAACCGTTGCTAACAAATGTCAAATGGAGATGATTTACATTCTCTTTAAGCAGAGCTGTTGGATGTTTCACTCTTTAGAAGTGGCCAGTTGGAGAAATATCCCCAAGACAAAAATACTGTGCATCCAAAATGCTCCATGGAAGTGTGACCTGCAGAGTAATAACCTTCCTCGTGTTCACACTCCCTGTCTCATATAGAAGCAACACAAGGCAAGTTTTAATCTGCATTATCAAATATTAGTCTGGTTACCATCAAGCTCCAGAGTCCCTCAAATACCTGAGCAATTGTCCCCAGATAAAGCAGCTCTTGACCACCAGACCTCTCACATAAACTGTTAAATTGCACACACAAAAAGATACACACGTACACACATCTTGAACACAACTTCCAGAGCAATGTTTTCATGATTTAGTGCTTTCCCAAAATAGATACATACATCTGCAGACTTGAAACATCTCACCCTTAGGAGCTTTAAAACGTACATATAATCATGCCACATTTTTGTGAAAAACTCCTTCCTATTGTGGGATCTTGCTGCACTCCACTCTGTTATGGATACATGAGTGTCTCCAGGGCGAAGCACACCGAAATCATTGTAATCCAATTGTGCTGAAATGTTTAAGGGCATTTGTTGCTGTAAGAACATTCCATTTGACTCAGTCAAGACGCACAGCTAGAATGCTTTCAGAAATAAAAGTTATGGCTTTTGTCCAACTCCTGTGGAAGTAAAAGGCCAGGCTGTCATCTGTTTAGCTGGGCTGGGACTGGGCTCTGCATGGTGCTGCCTGGGTCAGGGAACAATTGGTGGTGGTGTTAAACAAAAGGAGTTACCAGCTGTAAGAGCGATTTTCACCAAGTGTACAGCTAAATATCCTGGGGATATTTATCTCCTACTCTGCCAGGAGGTATCCCAGAACAGCAAGAAATGACATTTCAGCCTTGCTGAAGGTACTGTGCTTTTAACCTGGCTCTTAGCACCCCTTCCACCCTCCCGGTGGCTAAACAAACTCCCCTGTAACTGTTGTTATTATGAATTTTGAGACATGTAAACACAATTTGCATCAGCAAAGCCTTCAGCTGTCATAAACCATACTTTGGCAGTTTGGTGTTGATGGTGACTAAGACACGTTTGTCATTGCAAAAAATGCAGACCCTGATTTGGGTTTCTGGTGTTTCTTGTTTGTGTTTGTTCAAAAACCCCCTCAGTCCCTGGCCCAGGAGAGCAGACCACACTCACATTCATACAACAGTGATTATATACAATATAATATATATGATTTGATTATCTACGATATAATATATATATATCTTATATTGTATATAAGATATACAAGTGTATCTTTGCAGTCCTTAACTATTGATTTCCTGCTTTTTGGTTATTTCACTTTATGAAAGGTTTTTATGTTGCTTTTGTTCTGGTTTTGACTTAATGGCAATTAGGACTGGATTCATTACTTCATAATAGAAAATAAAGAGGGGAAAGGCACCCTGTCAGCAGAAGTTTATAAAGTTAAAAATGTAAAAAACAAGAAAAAAAAAACTACAGCAAAATCACAAGTGAATAAATAAAGCTAATCCTTGCATCCTGTGGCAATTAGGATGATTTGAACACTTTTACCATAGTTAGTATTTCAGAACTACACCCTGAAACTTTTCTGAAGTCCTGCTCTCAGTATTCACCTCTGCTGGTGGAAATCAAGGGTAAATTGTGACCACATGGTCCATCTTACTCCTGCAGTCAGGGTGAGGAAACATACCGATGGAAATCGGCTCAGAAAGAGCCAGTGAAATATTTTCAGATTTCCTAACCCAAGGCCGGTGATCCAGTTCCAAGTAAAGATAATGCAAATTTTATAAACACAAACCAGCTGCTTTCCTTAAACCAGCAGAATGTTTTCTTTCAGGAAGGGGCCAAAAAGCCGAGCATGCTGAAGGATGAGTTTGTGTTGTTAGTTTTGAATCAACTGCCATTTATCTGTAGGGAACTCATTATTTAAAAATCATTGCAGCTTCAGGCTTGAATAAAGATGCTCTAAAATGACACTTGAGAAGCTGCACTGAGTGACACTGTGCTGTCCTCAGCAGTGGCTGTGTGTGTTCTGACAAACCCACTGACACTTCCCTGCCATGTCACTTATTTTTCTTGCACTGTCTCAACCACACAAGGCTGGCCTGTGAGAAAATTTAACTGTGATTATTAAGCAGAACATGATTTGTCAACTTCCTGCTCTCACTTCTGGTACTGATCAAGGTTGTTCAAAACCAGAGTTTTTAAGAACTGGAGAAATTATTTCACCATTGGATGATTGCAATGCAGCTCCTTTTCCACACCAGTGGAAGAGCTTAACCCACCCTGTCTTTTCACCTTTTCAAGAAAGTAGTTGAAGATTTGATAGATTTTTATAGCAAGAATAAAATAAAAAATGAGTAATGCTTAAATCCTTTATTACTGCCTTTCTCCTCACCTCTAGGAGCTGATGTAATGAGTTATAAATAAGATGTTATTTTATGTTTCCTGACCTAAATGGCCGCATAATCTTAGTGTTACTACACTGTAATTTGGTCACAAACTGTACTTTTGTGGTATGTGAGGTGCCATCTGAATGTAGTAAAGCACAGCTGGCACTGGCTGCATGCAAGGAATCAAAGTAGAAGCAGCATTGATATTATTTTTAAAAAAGAAATTAATTTTCAGGCACTTCATACATGTATCAAGCCTTCTTGTGCAAACATCTATCAGTGCTTAGTATTTCTTGGTTCAGTAATTAAGGATTCTGCAAATATAGGTCAGGTTTCCAATTGCATATCATTCCAAATTCAAAATTACCTTACTGAGCCATATTTAAGCCAAAACCTACACAGTGATTTAGAGACAAACCCAGTGTAAGGCAAAGTTTTACTATGGAAAACAACCAAGACTTTGAATGTTGGCTAAGAAACAGGATGAATAATCCAATACACGTGGGGACATCCGTATAAAATTAATAAAAGTATTGAGATTGACCACTAAGTGATGTTTATACACACAAAATATTTGTCATCTTATTATATTCAAGCAACCACAGAGTTTTCATAGGTGATAATTTTAAATACTGGGAAGTGGATATGCTGCAACTGCACTCACTGCTGTAGAGCAGAAGAGATCCCTCAAGCACTGGTACCACCAGTAAATATAAAAAGCTGATTTCCACCAGTCTCTGCCTTCACAGAACAGCACTGAAAGCACACACCTCGTTAACAAACCACAGTCTGTTCTAATTTAGGCCCATGCAAATAGCACTGGAGTTGTTCCAGATTTGTATCTGTAATTGATAGCAGAATTTGGATAGTGTATGTACACACACACACATATATAACATAAGCTTTCCTCTCACTACTGTATACAAGGCTTTCAGAATAAGAAAAGCTCTTTAAAAAATACATATATTTTTAATTACTGGGGTTTTTTTTCAGAACAGTCTTTCACTTAATCAATCCTGAAGTGCATTAACTTCTGTAATCCCAAATAATTGACTCTCCCTTGATAATCAGAGTTCAGATTTAGGTTTCTGGACTGCTTGCTTGCAGTGTTTTGTACCTTGTCTTGGAAAGTACTCTGTGAGAGGGCCAGCAGTGAGCAATTACAGTTGACTGTGTTTCTGGCTGGATTGTGGCTGGATATTGGCTGATGCCTTTCACTCTCTGCAGTTTCATTAATGTCTTTCACATGTTAAGATCCCTTTTCAGCACAACATCCCAGCCATGTACAAAGGTGGCTGAGTGATGCTGGCAGTGTTTTTACAGATGGAGATCTATTGGTGGGGAGGGTGATGCAAGGGGCAGAAGGCAATGCTAGAAACCAGTTTATTGGATCTTATTTCTGTGCTCCAACCACTGGATTCTCCTGTCTCCATATAGATTTAAAGGATTAGTTGTAAGCTAAGTCAGTTTTACAGAACGCATTCAAGTTGCACTGGCTATTTTTGCTGCGTTCAGAAATAAGCAGCAGCATCCAACAATTTCATGGCAGGGAAACCACAATAAAGATCCTTGTGAGTTCAGACAGTGCTGGTTCAATGCTCTGGGGAGTATTTGGCAATGCTGTCAGTAATTCTGTCATCCACAAAGTGGTTCATCTGTAAACCAGTGGCCAGGGCCACATAATGGTTCCCCTTGTTCAAGTGGAAGGGAGGAAGAGGATGGCTTTAGCAGTTTCAGAGGGGCAGCTCATGGACTGAAACCTCATGGAAATACCTAAAGCAAATTATCACTCATTCTTCCACAGTGATCTCTGGCAGCTTGGGACTGTGGGCACAAAGTAGGGCAAACCTGAACTGCTCCAAGCTCTGCCAAGAGCTCCAACAGTCCCCCCAACCAAAGGATGTGAAAGGGCTGGTGTAGCCTCCCCTTCAGGAGAAATCCTCAGCTTAGCAGTGCTGAGATGCAATATGTCCCAAAAAGACTTGGATCAGGATTTAACTGTGGGCCTGGAACTGCACCACAGCAATGTGCACTTCCATCCACAATGGAATACAAACTTCCCCAGATCATTTCTGTGCCCATTGCTTGTCTTCCTTAGCAAAGAGGATGCAACCATTAGGATGCAACCAACGTAACAGACAAAGTGCCAAACTCCAGCAAGATTCAACCAACAACAGACAGCAAATCTTGACCTGATACAACTAAAATGCAACTTTGATAGCAATGTAAAACACCCCATTAAAAATAAAGGCAGTGCTGATAAAGCAGGGCAGCAATAACAACATGTCCTACCCACAGCTGGTGATCTCCAGGCAGAGCCAAGGCCGGGAGGCAGCACCATGCTCCAGCCAAGAAGAAGAGGGAAGAGGGACAGCCCCAACACAGCTTAGGAAGGGACTAAAGCTCTACAGCTGAGCTTAAGTGGATTCTGGGCCCGTGGGTGGGGTGTGCAGAGAGTACAGGTGAGGCTGGTCAGGGCCATCAAGGCCTCTGAGTGCTCTCAGCAGCCCCTGTTTCTCCCAGGGCAGCACAAAGATCTTCTATTCCCTAGGCAGGGTGGCTTTGGGGTACCAGGGCCATATTGTCCCAGTCTAAATCTGGAGAGAGTTTGTGGTGGTTGTAAGACCCTTGAAGTGCCACATCTTTGCTGTCAAGAAACAGCACAGCTTCACTTGTTTCATTCTCCCTCTTTTTTACACACCACAAGTGTCCTGAGCCATCGCTGGCATTCCCAACCTGTGCAGTCCTTGTCACCAGCAGCATGGCAGTTCCCCTTGGAGACACGAGGGCCAGGAATAGCAGGGTTGCTGCAGGTCACTGCCCCCTGTGAGAGTTCACACACCACCTGCTCCAGCCCTGACCCCTCATAAAATAATGATCCTTCAAAAACACGCGGGGTCTGGCCCCGCTCCTTGGGCTCCCCAGCTCTGCCCCTCTCAGTGACAGCACGGGGCAATGGCCAGGCCAGTGTCACTGCTGGAACAGCTTCACAAGTTTTACTTTTTAATTTAACTCCTTGTGTTTTATCAAAAGTTTTACTTTTTAATTTAACTCCTCGTGTTTTATCATCCCTGTGAAAGACACAGGCTTCATGGGGTGAAGGGTGGAGGACAGTCCAGCATTGACCAGACTCTGTCTTTAGGCTCATTGGTATGTGCTCTGCATTTTTCCCGTTCCCTCTCTGCCTGCCTGGAAGGACTTGCAGCCCTGCTTTCTTCTTAAAAGGGGGATAAATAGGAGCTTTATAGGCTTGTCCAAACTCCCTGTACAAATGTATAGGGCGAGTGAGTTGCTGACTTGTCCTAAGCAATTTTCCCCAATCCGTACCCTAACTAGACAAAAACACTCATTTTCTCATATAAGACTAACAAATATACCCAGAGAAAATACACATCTGTGCTGGGGAAAGGGTTTCTTTGTTTCCCTTCTCTTGTTGTTAAGCTCTGAAGCCCAGAGCTGGCCACACCGTCTGTGTAGCAGTTTGCAGTCCCACGTGTAAGTTCACTTACACTCTTCCTACTTTTGCTTATTATTCTGATCATAACGAGCCCTCTCCCTTTCCCCAGTCACCCATTTCTGAAAGCTCTGCTCCAGCCAGGGCCAGATTTTGCATGTCTTGCTCTCATTGCTGAGCTCCCATCGCGTGAAGAATGGGGTCCCTGTGATGAACCCCCCCCAAAAGGCAGCTGTTGGGGCGCAGAGGCAGCCAGGTCCCTGTTCCTCCCCTTCTTCCCTTCTCCTTGCCGGAGGCAGCCCCGTCTCCCGAGGTGCTGGGCTGCTGTAACAGGATCTCCCCGCTGCTCACTGCTCTGGACTCTGTTTTTCTTGGCACAGCGCTCCCCGAGACACTTGAAAACAGAAAGCAACTCAAAAGCTCTCTTGGCTTCCTTCCTCTCCTCTGCTCCCCCTTTCCTTTCTTGAAACAGTTTCTGAATAAAATAGCAATATTCTCTCTTAAAAGCGTTGGGTTACAATGTTAAAATTTGGATTGCGAGGGCTCTATTCAGTGCACAGAAGTGGCAGATGTTTGCAACAGGCACAGCGGGAAAAACCCATCCCGGATTCCTGCAGCGGGAAGTTAAGGTGCAGGCTCGATTCTTGGTAGAAATATGAATCCCCGTAGATCACTTGCTGCATATTTTAATGACATTTAAACATAACCAGATACAATTAATACTTGAGAAGCAGGGAGCTATTCTAAGCAGCAGGGGCTCAAAGCGCTGGGCTCCACTGAAGAGTTATTCACCATTCACCGAGGAACGGGCTGAAGAGAGTCTGCAGGAAATTAGCTAAAATAACATCTCGCCCAAATGGAATATTTTAATTCATGCTAATACGAAACGCTAAGAAAATATATAGATCTGTGAAGGATTCCTGTAAGCACAAAACAAACGGCGCTTCCCATGCTCCTTTCTCAGCAGGGCTGATAGTTGCAGAAAATGTGCAGGAATTTTAATCTCTTGTGACTGTAGCACAGAGCTTGAGTCTGCATGGGGGATGGAAAATTTACATGCACCTGGAAGCAAACATAAATCACAGTCAGCCCAAGCAGTGCTCTGCAGCCTCCTCCAGCCATCCACACACTGCAGCTCATCCCAGACGTGTCCAAGGCTGGAATATTTGCTGGTTTCTGACTCTCTGCTGCATGGTTTTTGCACAGCGCCGTTCACGCTCACGCAGCTTCCAGGGAGTTCAGCTGTTCCTCTGTGCGAGGGGGCAGAGCTGTGGTTTGGCCCATCTTCCATGGTTTTACCCTCGCTGGGGATCTGCTCCGTGAAACGGGAAAGTGAGAGCAGCTGGGACTCGACAGGAAATCTGTCACATCTATAGAGCCATAAAGAAGCAGCGTGTGATCCAAATATGCTCAAGTTTGCAATTCTTCAGCGCAGATCCACTGACATCAAGGGCTGTGGGGCTGACACCAGCTGGGAATTCACCCCGGCGTTTCCCTGAGCTCACACCAGCCATGTGAACACAGGAACTCACTTCTTCTCCTTTTCCCATTCCCTCTGGGGCAAAATCAGCTGCAGGGGATCGTGCACATGGTGGTACGTACCTGGGCCATGTGTGTGCAGCCATGGCAATGCCACATCCCTCGAGAGAACCAGGCCACTCTCGCCATAGAACTGTAATTTCTAGTACAGAAATATCCTGCACAAAATATAAGAGCAGGTCTGCAAGAGGTTAGGGAGAAAATAAACCTGCATTTTCCAAGTTTTTCTAGCAGAATAATAAAGCAAAAAAAATCCATACCTCTCTGTTGTTGCAATGCCAGAGGTTTGTTTGCCAAGATTTGCATTTAATCTTACCTACATTAGCGCAGAAAATAAAAGACATCTGAGAAATCAGAGGGAATTCCAGATACACCCTGTAAAATGCTGATACAATACTGAGATTGTACAAATACCTACAGATAAATCTTGTGTGTTTTATGACTTCAGTAAGGGCAGTTTGTTGGAGATATGTAGCATGATAGTGATGCTAACCTGATATCATGTTACCCGAAAGAAACACAGAACTGTAGAAAAAAAATGCAGCAGGAGGTAGGAAAATGTTTCAGAGTTTTGTATCCCACGTTCCCTAGAGCAGCAGCATCCACAGGGAGAGCAGGAGGTTCAGAGCCAAGTGCTGTTCACAGGAGGAAGGTGTGGGGATGTGCCACTGAGAACTCGGGGTAGATTTTATAACACTCACTGCGGTGAGACTGGAGCGTGAAAATCGTTTTGTCAGTGGTGCTGGGAGATCTGCTGGCTCGTGTGCTTACCCCGTTTTTATCTGGTTGTTCACAAATCTTACAAGGAGAAAGGGAGGAAAAAGGGAGGAATTAGTGGGTAGGATTATTGATCAGAGATAATTCCAAAATACTCATATTTGCAGACAGAAATTTCAAAAGTGCCCTCCTTGCAGAGTTCAAGTAAGAAGTCTCTACTCTTAAATACTAAAATACACCAGTCGGAATATGAAATTTGTGTAAATGCTGTTTTTTTAACAATAGCAATTTCTAAATACGATATGATTATTTTCACATAACATGTTATTGTTGTTTAGCATAACATAATAAGTATTTGGGTAGAAAGAATACTTTCCTTGCTAGTTCTTTTAAAGAGATTCTTCTGCTCGTAAAGTATGCAGTAGCTCATACTACTGATTTCCATGTAAATCAGATAGAGTTTTTATTCCAATGGGCAGTGAATAGTGAATAAAAATCTATTTTTCCTTTTCCTGTAAACTTCTCTGAAAGAACAGAAATAAAACCAAGTTGCATTATGCATCCTGAAGACAGTAGGCTTTCCTTGGTGCAGTTGTGATGCCATGAAGAAAATTTAATGGCCAAGGGCCTAGATAAATCTTTCATCATTATTTAGATTCACTTTTAGGTCACTTCTACAGATTTACACAGCCCACACACCTACGGCAGCCATCAGTGGGATGGTGTTAGTCTGGCACAGTCTAAACTGCTCCAGTAAACCTCACCCAGTTAAAAAGCAGTGAAACCCAGCTTGGCTGATGGTTGTAGAAGAGGAACAAAAGATTCTGCCCAGAAACTCTGGGGATAAGTCCTGGGTGTTTGGTGGTGGGTCAGAGAAGCAGTGCCGAGTGCTTCGGATCGGCCGCAGGGCACGGCTCGTGCTGGCTCCCTTCTGTTGACACTTAATTTCAGTCACTGAGGTGATAAATTGGATTATCAGGGGAAGGAATCGGGCATAGTGCAGGTGATGGAGCAGCTTGAGCACACAGCGCTGCTGGGTTTGTACCGAAGTGAACCCAGCCCAGCTCGGGACATGGAGGTGACAGCGACACCTCGCCCCAGGGCAGGGCTGGGGCTGGAGCCAGGATGTGAATAGGGCAGCTGCTGCTTCTCCTTAGGACAGTGCCCTTAGGAACAGTCAGAATGTTTGGAAATACTGTGTTTGGTAAGAAAACCCTATTCTAAAATCCCACCAAAACTGGTGTGGGAGGTATTGCAAAACAGCCAATCATGTATTCGGTTTGAACTCAGCAGAGTGTAAATAAATGCAAACATTTGCCTTTATTAGTAAGAAAATAATTGTGATAGTTTGTGCCTCGGTTTAATTTAATAAAACTGTTTTACATCGCTGGTATGTGTGCCTGTGGCTGGTACTTATTAAAGGAGTCAGTGTGTGCCAGGGGATGGTAGTCATTAAAAACCCAGTGCACGCCAAAAGCTGTCAGCCCAGCTCGCTGCTGAGTATCAGGTGCTGAAAACATCGGGTTTAGCAAACAGAAGAGAATTAAGGCAAAAGCAATAATGTTAGACTAACATACAATGTATGCTTTTTCTCTAAAATTGCTCCTCGAGTACACAATGTTGTGTTGTTCAGGCCTGCATGGGCTGGGAGCGCCTGGGAGCTGCAGTCTCCTGTGTGAGCCTGGGCAGCACATCCCGAGCACGAAGGTCATGAGCAGGGAATGGGATGTGTCTGGGAGCTGCAGTCTCCTGTGTGAGCCTGGGCAGCCCATCCCGAGCACAGGGGCTGTGAGCAGGGAATGGGATGTGTCTGGGAGCTGCAGTCTCCTGTGAGAGCCTGGGCAGCACATCCCGAGCACAGGGGCTGTGAGCAGGGAATGGGATGTGCCTGGGAGCTGCAGTCTCCTGTGTGAGCCTGGGCAGCACATCCCGAGCACAGGGGCTGTGAGCAGGGAATGGGATGTGCCTGGGAGCTGCAGTCTCCTGTGTGAGCCTGGGCAGCACATCCCGAGCACAGGGGCTGTGAGCAGGGAATGGGATGTGCCTGGGAGCTGCAGTCTCCTGTGTGAGCCTGGGCAGCACATCCCGAGCACAGGGGCTGTGAGCAGGGAATGGGATGTGCCTGGGAGCTGCAGTCTCCTGTGTGAGCCTGGGCAGCACATCCCGAGCACAGGGGCTGTGAGCAGGGAATGGGATGTGCCTGGGAGCTGCAGTCTCCTGTGTGAGCCTGGGCAGCACATCCCGAGCACAGGGGCTGTGAGCAGGGAATGGGATGTGCCTGGGAGCTGCAGTCTCCTGTGTGAGCCTGGGCAGCACATCCCGAGCACAGGGGCTGTGAGCAGGGAATGGGATGTGCCTGGGAGCTGCAGTCTCCTGTGTGAGCCTGGGCAGCACATCCCGAGCACAGGGGCTGTGAGCAGGGAATGGGATGTGCCTGTGCAGTCCCAGGGCAAGAAAAGCATTTTCAGTGCTCACATGGAGCTGAGAGAACCTTCACCCAAGGAAAGCTGAGCAGTGGCTGCAAAACACACGATAAAGGAAATAGCTCAACGTGAATCCCTGACAAAGAGAAACATTTTGGGGAACACTTTCCTTCTTTTTCTGCTCCTCTGAAATCCTTGGCTGCGTCTCTCGCCACTTTTGTGCAAGTGAGATGCACCATCCTCTGCACCTAAAAGAGGGAACCCACTCCATCCCAGATGTGAACACACAGCACCTCTGGCTCAGAATATGATCAAATACCACCATGACAACTCATTTTATGGCTCCGGTTGCTGCAGGAAGACACAGATGTGTAACAGGAATCTGCCTGCTTTGTATAATCTTGGCTACTTAACAGAGATGTGGGAGAGCTCGTCGGAGAATGGGGCCTGGGAGGATACAACTGTGCACAAAAACTGGAGGAGGGTCACACCCTGCTCTGTCCTTTTGCCAATTTAGAAGACAATTACAGAGAAGAGGCTTTACTCAAGCCACACACATTGAAAAAAAAATTGTGGAATTAGAGGGAAGTGATTAAGAGAAGGGTTAAGAGAGGGAAGATGTAAATCCAGTCTCCTGGGCTTTATTTAGAAATGTCTGGCAAGCAGGACTTCCATAACAAGTCAAAAGGCACATTTTCATTTTGAAGTCATGACAAAATACATGTTATGCTCAGTAATGTTACACTTCAGCAGTCACAATTGGTTTTAATTAAGTCTGTGCATTGCATGTACACACACAGATGCAGAAATGGATGGCCTGAGTTAACTGTTGGTCGCCTGGTTTCCAGGAGGGACACAAAGAACTGACATTACAACTCTGGATATTTTACCACCACCTCTCAGCCTCTCCATTTTGTCTCAGGACAGTCTTACACCATGTGCTAGGCTGTATAAGAGCCAAGGAAAATCACTTAAAAACGGAAATTATCCTTCATCTTGCAGAGATCAAAGAGGCAACTGAAATTGCAACTCCTACAGCATTTATCCAGACCACAGTGTAGAATGAGATCAGTGAAAGTTAATGAAAGATTTTGTACAGACAAAGGGAGAAACAGGATGGGGATGTAACAAGTACTTAACTTGCACTGAAGTGTTTGTCTTGGGAACCCAAACGATAGCTCTTTTTTTTAGGCACAGGCAGTGTAAAGTTGGAAGGACTAGAGGATAAATAAAATTATTATAGTTGATAGTTTTATATGTTCACTTCTTTTTCAGAGATTTCTAAATCTGGTTTGTCTGTCTATTCTCCATGCAGGCTGAGTGCAGACTGGTTGTCCTCCAACACCTCCCTCCTCCTTAGGATGTCTGTAGAACAAGGGAAAGTCCACAGGTGACCCATTCTCAGGGAGGATTTTCTGCTCAGGAATTAATTTCTCTGTGCAAAGCTCTGAGGTTTAACCAGCCCCAGTAGCCCAGATGTTTTCAGCTGGAGATAATCTGAGCAGCAGTTTCACTGTCAGAGCAGGCAGAGCCCACCTGCCTCCAGGTGCCAGATGTTCGGAGTGGTGCCAGATGTTCGGAGTGGGCACAAGTTCCACTGAGAACTGGACCACCACGAGCTCATTTCTGAGCAGTGAACAGTGAATGTGGATTTTTGCATGCCAGAATTTACTTGCCCATAGCTCCAAAGATCATTGATATTTAGGATTAATTTTCTCACCGTTTTTGTCACACTGATAAAACAGCTGCAGGAACAGAAACAAATATTTCTTTGAGGAGAAAGTTGCACCAGGGTCAGCTCCTTTACCAGAAGGAACTGTTCAGAAAGATCAGAATAGGTTAATGTCAAGCCCAGCAGTGTGGACTCAGTCATGTAAAAGGAAAATAGTTGTTACTTGAAGAGTTGCTGAGAAGAGCTTTACTTTCTCAAGTAGGAAATTAAGCTAAATACTTCAAAATGGAAAACTTGAACTACAGTCAGAGTAAGTGAAAAAATGTCCTCGGGTTAAAGTGAGCTACTTTGGCTTAGGTCTCTGAGTATTAATTCCTGCCAGCAATACTTAGAAAAAATATAAACTTAATTAGGACAGAAGGACTGGTGTGGGTATTGGCCTTATTTTTCCAAATCCTTCAATGTTGCTTCATTTAACCCTGCCAATGAATCTTTTCCTTTGATCTTAAGCTAACAGGATTAAAACCAACTTGTTAAAATTGAATCCTGAGGTCACAGTGAAGATTTGTTGAGGCAGAACTTTGTTAAAGCTGCTGTGTTTTCTTTTAGTTATTTACGGAGTTTTATTTCAGAGCTCTTTCATTACGAAGGTAGAGAATAATTGTATTTTACAGTTAGGTATGCTTTAGTTATAACAAAGAGCTGTTTGTTACCCGTAATCCAAGGAGTCTGGAGAGGGTTATGTTTGTGAGAGGGCTGTCCCCAGCCTGTCCCAGCATCTTGGTGTTCAGGAGGGCTGACTCTGGCATCTTTTTCGGAGGTCCTATCCTGTCCTTGATGGAAATGAGCAGAATTTTGAAAATAAATCTCACAATTGTGATACTTCCTTGCACACTCATGTGCTTGTGGCTGCCCCATCCCTGGAAATGTTCAAGGCCAGGTTGGATGAGGCCCTGACCAAGCTGATGTAGTGAACAGCACCTCTGTCCATGGCAGGTGGATTTGGAATGAGATGATCTTTAATGTCCCTTCCAACCCAAACTATTCCATCATTCCATGATTCTACTCAAAAGGTAAATATAAATTGCTTAACTGAGTCAATCCAGAAACAACTGGCAATGTAATGTGCTGAAATCCCATGGAAGGGACACCTGAGATGATTTAAGCAGGTGGGCTGAACTTCCTCTTCTCTGATCCATTCCAGTGCAGTCCACAACGTTACTGGGACTCTCATTTAATCACTGGGAGCCTGCCCCTGATTTTGGAATAAGGACAAAGTTGCAAAGCATTGTATCATTTGTTTTCAACATCTTTACAGAAATTTTATGTTTGAAGTGTTGGCAGCAATCTTGAGGTTACTCACATTAATAACAAACTCTATAACAGCATTTACTGCCACACAGAAATTAATAGGTGAATTAAACATAGTAGTGGTTTCATTATTTAGTAGTGGCCTTACGTAACAATTTTATTTTTATTAGCAGGGGTGTTACATTGTAAAGATTGGCTGCATTATGAACTACAAAACTGCACTATAAACCTCAGCAAAGGGGCCAGTCAGCCACGTGTGACTGCTGCATTCCAGAGTCAACACTGCCTCAGTCTCATGTCTAACATCACTTAGGGCAGAGCTAATGAGAGCAAGTCAGGAGAGACATAAAGAGTATGTATTTATGTAGAAAATGTGAACCTTATTCCTTTACAAGTAGTCATGGAATATATGTGCATGTAAGTAATGGTAAATGAGTACGGCACAGCCATAACATTAATTCATAGAGATTAATTCATGCAGATGAAATACTGGAGCAGCTCAGGCCTGTGTTAGTGAAATGCTGAGGAATGTCATTTATGGGAAAGCCTTGAGCAGCTGTCATCAGCTCATGAGTGTGCTGGAAAAAATATGGTCAGTTAAAAAAATGATAGGTTGGGTTTTTAGCTAATATAAATCACTGCTTTTTGCGCTCAGTGGAAAAAGAACACCAGGAGATGTGCCCTACAATTTCATTTGCTGTTCTCTTCTCCTTTTCATTATAACTGAACTGAGAGATATTCCTCATCTCTCACATGACTTGGTTGTTTGAGAGCTGCTTGACCATGGTACTGGGTTTTTGGGCAGGTTTTGGTAGTGAGGGCTCGGGGTGGCTGCTGTGAGAAGCTGCCAGAAGCTTCCCCCACGCCCAGTGGAGCCAGTGCCAGGCTCATCCCATCAGCAACAGTGCTGGCACCTCTGGGATAACAAATTTAACAGAGGGAAAAGCTGCATTCCTTGGAAGGACCTATGCTGGAGCAGGGGAAGGTGTCTTAAGGTTTAGTTCTGAATTCTCACTATCCTTCTCGGATTTGATTGGTAATAAATGAAACTAATCTGCCCAGTGGAGTTTGTTTTGCCCATGAAAGTCACTGGTGAGGGATCTCCCTGCCCTTATCCCCACCATGAGCCTTTCCTTGTCTTTCCTCTCCCCTGCCCAGCTGAGGCGGGCAGTGATGCAGCAGCTTTGGTGGCACCTGGACCCAATCCAGCACCATCCATCCAGGATCAACCCACCACAATGATTTATGTTTTTATTCCAATTAAAGATCTGTGGAGTTATGGATGCTGTTTATTTTCCCAGTCAATTGGCCGGATTTTTGATCGGCTTTATTATATACTAAATTCCTCTGAAGTCATATAATATTTACTTGTAGCCTTGCCTGGGTGCAAAAGAAAATATAAATTCACATTTTTGTCTTATTGAAGGCTAATCATGTACCATAAACAATTTTAAGCAGGCAAGATGTGGATCAGATTGCCTTCCCATATGATTGTGTTAGAAGAATTAATTAGGGATTTAAGTATGAAAAGTAGCATTTGTCCTCTAATTGCATGAATCTGTTCTGCATACCTATGAATTCTTCATTCCTAGTTAGTTATACCATTAGTAAGTGTATTAGTGGAGTACAAAGTGGTAAAAGCAGTTGACTGGCAGTGAGAAAATTTCCTAGAACTAAAATAATGGGCTATTTGTAATCAGCTGAAGTTATAAATACTTCAAGTTGCCTTTTGAAGAAGAAAAAAGCTGCTGATGTAGAAAATGAAGAGGGAGTTTCATCCCCAAATATTTACACTGAGAAAGACATTTTCTATGAAGATGGAAAAAATGCTGTCATGTTTTCACACTTTCAGAAGAATGGCCAACATGTGGGTAAGAAGTTGGCTGATTCCTCTGGCCCATTTACAAATAAGGATGAAAAAGCAAGTTGTAAAATTTCCAAGCTCCCACCAAAACAGCAGCAACAGTCTGGGATGCAGATCCCAAGGGCGTGCCCAGTGCCCCAGGGCTGGGACCCCCACAGCAGAAGAAACACTGTGTAAGGACTAAGAAACAGCAGCTAGAAAGTAGAGAGACCGTTATTTTGAATTTAAACAGATTAGTCACATATCTTGATTTGTACTGCACTTACTCTGTACCCTCTGTACTTCGAAGAAATAAGAAAGCAGAGAGAGGATTTCCAAGAATGGAAAGTAGAACAGCTTGTTTTTCCCGTGCTTACTTTTAACTTCAAGTTTAGTAGGAAAAAGTGTTTGGATTATCTAGAGAATTGAAATATGAGAATTAGTTGTGTTGGTTCTTGGTCATCATAAGAAATGGTATCACAAGGAACATGCTTATCTGCACAGACAAAAAATTATCCCAAATGACATCTGTTTAAAGCAGAAAAACCCCAGTTCATGTGGAATGCAGCCACAGAGGAGGAGACAGCACAGAAAACCTTGGGGTACTTTTCAGATGAGAAGGAGTCATATTAGAGCCACAGCCAAATCCCATTTTAGAGCCAAAATTAAACGTGGAATGATGCAAACCTGAGCTCCACAGCCCCCAGGGAAGATCCCTGCTGCCTAACGAAATCCAGATCCCCGATTTAGGCACCCAACTACTTTTCAATCCAGTAAAAAGAGATAAGCACCTAAACATCCAGAAGAGCCAAACCCAGATTGACACTCTGCCTCCCAGCTCCTCTGATTTCACCCTTCCACACATGTCAGCAGGACTTTCACTGCTGAGGTGAGAATTATAAATGGCACAGTTAACACTCAGGTTTTTAAAGTTTGAAGGGCAGAGTGTTGTTTCATGTTGAGTATTAGCTTCTTCCTGAAAAGGCAATAATAAAAGTGTCAGATATTCCCTATAAGCTGTTTAGGCATGCCAGCTTTCTTTAGGGAACATAAAAGCTTGGCTGTGGAAAAGAAAAGCTTTGAGTATCAGACTTGCCTTTTCCCCCCAACTATAATAGAGATATGATCTATATTGTCCTAAAGCTTTAAATAATATGTGTTAAATAATCACTCAAAGCTGGTGTGGAAACCAGGAAACTCAGTGTCCACATCCTTCACAGACCTGTTCCTCTTTCAAATGCATTTTTGGGTGCTCTTGCAGGTTTTTAGAATTACACTGGCAGCTTCTTGTGAACTTCAGGGGGGAACAGAAAATCAGGCAGTTTTAATCTTGCCAGTGTAGTTCGTGAAAGCAGCCAGTGGGCCCTTGGAGGGATCAACCACCAGGAGCCTTAACCCAGCCCCTCGTGTGAGCAAATGTCCCGGGCAGCTTGCAGCGGAGTGTGAACGCTGCAGCCCTTAATGGAGCTGGCATTAAAGAGCTGCCCTGCATCACATGGGCTCCGGGGAAGGCCCTTGACATCAGAAAGAGCTGAACTCTGACCTTGGCCCCTGCCACCTTGATTAGCAACGAGAGCAATTTGTCGGGGGTTATTGTGTGTGCAGGGCTGCAGCAGCTGGCCAGTTTGGAATTCCTAAAGCAAACAGCAAGAAGCTGCACCGTGTGCTCCTTTACACACCCAAAGTGCATTAAAAGGTTGTTAAATTGTTAAATGGAAAGGCCCAAGGGCCAGGCCAGCTCTGTGTCCTTTCCTTTATTCCTGTGATCACACACTGTCCCCCCGAGCTCCCTCCAGGACACACAAGGGCCAGCCTGGCTGGGACGAGCAGCTTTGCAGCACTTTTGTGTTCCCCAGATTGTTCAGTAGCTGTTTCACATGACTGACTCCCTGACACAGTGCTGCAAGGACAGAATTGCTAATTTTGCCACAGTTGTCCCTTTTTGTGGCGTTTTCCCAAACATTAATGAACCTCCCCAACTGCATAGCAAGATGTTAAGAGGTACGAACCTGAAACAGAGGGGAAAAAAGCAATTCCATGGCAGGTGACAGGCCACTTGGCATGTTGTGAGCCTTGGATGGGATCTCTCGGAGTATTTAGAGTTACATCATCACTTTGAATGTTTAGAGAGGGGACAGGACTGTACTGTGAGGCTGTGGGGTGGCAGCACTCCAGATCAGCCAGATGAGGGGCCTCACGCTGGGCACTGGCACACTGGGCAGGGTCCAGCTTGTGGCCACCTGCAAAAAGCTCATTTTCAGTGATCTGCAGCAGTACTTGACTGTTTTAAAACACAGACCCTATTTCCCCCAGAACTCTCCCATCATCATGCCTTTGAAGGTCTTCTCCAACCTTAATGATTCTCCAGTTCTCTGTGTCCCTCTGGTTCCTTTCCCCTGGCACAACACCCCATAGTTTAAATCTCCTGCTCCAGCCAGTCCCTGCTTGTGCAGGCACAATTTGTCACTGCAAACCTGATGTCCTAATACTCCCTGTGTGCAAACCAGCATATTTTCCCCTATATTCATTCTCAGAAACAGATGAGCCTCTTTTTTTTTCTTTTTTCCACCTTGAAAAATTTTCCACAAAACTAAATGTGAAGCAGATATCCAGTGTGGATAATGTCAGCCTCCTGGATAAAGCTGTAAAGTGTGAGTTAGTGAAAAATGGTCTGAAAAGGTACCCAGGATGACTAATTACAGGTATCTTTACCAATCTCAACATATGATAAATAAAAGGGTGCTGTTAAAAATTCTTGTTTTGGAAGCCTCCCTAGTTATTCCATATTGTGTGTGGAAAGGATGGCAGTTCTCCTGAGCAGTGCACGTTCTGCAGCCAGGCATCCACCAGAGGGTAGGGAAGTGGGTAAATATTCCAAAGGGCTGCATTTCAGTGATCCAGAAAGTGCTAGGGATGAAATAAGGCAGATATCAAAGCCATTCATTACAGCAGTCCACTGAGGCTGGAGGGCAACCAGGAGAAACATAAATTCCCAGGCAAAAATGGGAACTGGGACATGACACAGAGCAGGAAACCAACAGACTGATGCTGGAGCCAAGTGAAAACACAAGGAGAAGGCAGCAGAGAATCAGATCCCACCACAAGGACACAGAGTTAGGATGAAGTGTAAGCAGGGCCTGCTGAAGCTGGATTTGGAAACCTGCTCCCTTGTACCTCCTTGGGCCTTGTACCTGCTGGGGCATGGATCTGACTCACAGAAAATTAACATTCCCACAGATAATTTCAGTAGCTGATAAAAATACAAAGATCTGCAATAATTGTTTTGTTGTTGAATATTCTGATTTTTTTTTTTTAAATCTGATACTGGCAGTGTTCACTTTTGAACTGATGCACTGAGGGTTTTCATTTAACAGGACAGGTTTCTTTAAATAATCTACTTACAACAGAAATGCATACTTTGGCATGAAAAAACAGTTCTGTTCCCCAGCGTCTCTGGAGCACCACGGACTTGAAAGCAAAAGTTTTTGTTGTGTAAGCAAAAAAAATGTGCATGTCAAAGCTGAATTTGCTTTATTGTTTTCCTTGAAAATATCAGCTAAACTTTCCAAGGGAATACAGTTTAAAAGTCCACAGTGGTTGATTAGAAACAAATCAAACCAGATGCACTAACAGCCTTCACATGAAAATTCCCAAGCTAGACTAGATCATACTTTGGAACTGAAATCCTGTAGCAGATTGAAACCTGGAGATTGGGAAAATATGTTCTGGACTCTGAATAAATATACCCCTGAATAAAGTGAGATCCCCCTGAGCTGGTTGCCCATCGCAGGGTGCATTCTGCAATGTGTGTCCTACAGAGATGAACTCTGGATGTGCTTTCAGCTTTAATCTGGTGGCTCTGTCACATGTCAGCCTCCCCTAGTGAAGGTATTTACTGACACACCACTCTCTAATTCCTGGGGAAAGGCATTCTGGTTTTCCAGAGAGAGCTCTTTGTGCAATACATTCGTTTATAAAGTTACTCATGCAGAAGTACCTGCGAGGTCAGGACCTACATTTTCTCCCAGCAGCAATTATGAGCTGCACGTTAATGGTGAAACCACTCAGGACTTAATGCTACAGCATATGATGGTGCAGCTTCAGAGGAGGAATGCCATTCCCACAGGGAATCTGTAATCAATGATATAATTAATGCACAGATAATTTACACTGTGACTGCTGTAAATTCAGTACACGCTGTCGCTTGCTGTACTGTCCTAGTCTCACCCTGTGCCAAAAATGAATTATTCACAAATAGAATTTTCCGCAAATAGAATCATCAAAATGGTTTTTTAGGTACTTTATTAGTGCTGAACTCTGAGGCAATGCATTGACCCAGTCTATGAGATCCCACCTAATTTGTACCTGTTTAAATGTGTGTAGGAGAACATTATCTTTGAGCAAGTAAATCCTCCAGACAGGTCCTCAGCTACACTGAGTTACTCCAGCACAGAAATCGTTTCTCTTCCTGACAAACTGCACCTCTGAAGACTGAGGAGAAGCTGAAGGATTTAGTATTTTAAAATTTGAGAAACCACAGAGATAAAAGTAAAAAGCTTCATTATTCAATGTGCCTCTGCCCAACTCAGCACCTGCTGGAATCTAGGCAAATGCTCCTATGAATGTCACTTTAGAGTCTCATAGCATTTGGCAAAAACTTTCCAAAAGAGTCTCCCCCCAGTATGAAAAAGGAATTCTTCAGCATTCAACAACATCATATTTCTGATATGCTAACTTTTAAAATGCTGTTTCCCTTTCTATAAATTCTATTTCATTACAAACTCTTTTTAATTTTTTTTTCTTTCCTATTACAAATGCAGCTAACACAGACTTTCTACTTATAAATCTGAGTTAATTAAATTGGACTATGCCAGTGTAAGCAATCTCTTTTTAAATACAGACTCTTTGGTTCCTGAAAATCCCTCTTATTTGGAATAACTGCTGTTACTTCAAAGCATCCAGTGAAAACCGAGGGCTCTTTCATTTTTTAATAAAGAGATTTTCTGGTCCAAGGGGGCACACCTGATATGGTTTGCATCCAAAGCAAGTGGTCTGTAATAAGTGGCCCAATGAAAGTTTAAGCCTGCTTTCAAGGGTCATCAGCTTTTCTGACTGTTACTTGATCTGTTTAGAACTGGCTAATTTGTTAATCAGAGCAAAGCTTCAGACTTGCTGTGATCACCTCCTTAATGCTGTTTTCACACACTGATATTTAAAGCAAAAATCCTATACAAAATTGTCATATGCTTTTCTGAAAACACAAAATACATCAGCACCTGGTGGAGTGTTAAATCATGCTCCAGATGTCAGAAGTTTGTTCTGTTCATACAGGGATTTAAAACTCATTTTCTTGACTATTTTGCATCAAGGGTTTTCCTTTTCCTCTTACATCCTACCTATCAGCTGAGTTGATTTTCATCCCTCACTGCTTTATGGCTGCATGTTCTACTGGGATTAGTCCCTATTCAGATGGTGAATAATGCAAAACAGACTTCCCATCCTCTCTGCATCCTAAAGCTGGGCAGTTTGGTTGCAGCAAGTATTGGATCTCAAAATGATAGAGATTTTAAGGGTTTCTCTGCATGGAAAAGTCTCCATGATATAATCTGAATCTGTCGTTAAAAAACAAACAAACAAACAAACAAACAAACACCAGAGTTAATCAGTGTCCAACTCTAGTTTTCAAACTAAACTTTAGTTTAGTTGAATCCTTTCCTTACAGCTTCACATTAAATAAAAATACTCCAATCTCTGATGAAAAGAGCCCTACACAGGTTTTTACTCAAGATTTTCTAGAAGAATTTAAGCTGTGCCAGGCCAATGTTCTCATATAAACTGTTTTGCCTATTACAATATGGACTGTGTGTGTAGGGAAAAGAGAGTGAAAATAGGGGAATGCAAAATGCATGTCAGCTGGGAAACAAGAGACCTGCTTGGAAGAATATTTATGTATTTTCTCCTGACTTGGCTTGGGGAAAAAAACAAAACATCAGCTGTGAGCAGGATATTTCTGCCACTGAAAATCCACATGGTCGCACTTGAGAGGCTCCTGGAAAAATGAAATGCTGTAGTTTAGAATCTGGAGAGTTTCTGGGAACGGCATTTATCCTAACATCCGTCAGGCAGGGCCGTGCTTGCCCTGCTCAAACTGGTCACTTAGGAATTATCATAGTCATGTCTGCTTTTAGCTCTTTGGTTTGCTACAGAAATGCACAATAAAATCTTTCATTAAAAATACCTATTTGCTGATTTTTTAGACCCAGCAGACTATTTTCTCTACCTGAAAAGGCAGATGTGTTCACATGTGAGCTTGCTGAGGCACAAAGTCCTTCTCTTCCTTACTCCGTGTGCGTTTAAGTCGCTGAGAGAAACACGCAGCAAAGTTCAAAATCATTGTCCTTTATAGTCTTTCCAGTCTGGGAGTCAGATCCACGACTGTAGGCCAGTCTCGTGGCATGAAATAAAATATTTCTCCAGAACAGCAGAGTTAGTCTTTAACTGATTTACTGCAGTTAAACAGTAACAGTGAGAGTGTTCATAGTGCCGAGCCCGGTGGCAGAGCCGCCCGTACAAACACGCCATTCATGGCAGCGCGAGGCCCTGAGCAGGCCTCGGAGCGTGGGGCAAGGCCAGCACGGAAATCTCAGCCCAGCTCTGCCGTCCAGCTGGAATAAATCCTGCAGTGAAAGGTCTCTAGACACCGAGTAAGACCATGAATGTTTTGAAGGTTGCAGGGAAAACGTTTGGTCTCCACATGAATGTCTGCGGTGAAGTCACCTCCGAGCCTGGCAGCAGCTCGAGGCAGGAGATGGGAAACAGGAGAATATCCAGCACTGGGGACAGGCAGCTGGGTATTCCAGGGAATGATGCTGGGCTGGGAGCTGGGCTGCTACTCATGGGAGCTTATGGATACGAAAAAGGCCTCAGCAGGGAATTTCTTTAGCCTTTGCAGCATTTTGTGAAAGCTCTGTCTTTCCCATGCAAAGAATTTAAAACAATGTTACAGTTTTGTAAACTTCTACACCTGTGAGTTGTTTGTCAAGGATTGTTTAGCTTTTAACTAGAAAGACATCTAGAAACGGATGGTTCAGAATTTGGCCAATCACCTCGAGGGGTGGATGGCCAAGGGACCAATTACTTTATGCCATTCAACACGCTTCTGCGTATTAACATATAAAAGCTGTTCAATTTTCCATTAAACTTTCTTACTTCGGATCATCTCTTGGGTGCTTGGACTGTGTTGTTCTTTACCCATTCGGGGTGCTACAGTGACAGGAGCTTATCCTCCTTTGCTAGTTAGAGGAGGGAATTGACAAAAAAAAACCCTAAAAAATGAGATTATTAAATCTGTTCAAGGTGGATGAGCTAATCTTCTCCCGTTCCTCCATTTCGTTGCCAGCACATTGGCCGTGATCAGCCAACAAAAAGAATCAAGCTACTGGATGTTCTGCTTAGCTACCACTCAGCTGAAACAGTCTTCATGTCAGATGATCTCTGATCTCTTTATTACATGAAAATAGTTCAGTTTAGATGGCTTAGGGAAGAGCAGCTCAGCCACTGAGGAAGCTCGTCCACCTTTCTTTGTCCATCTTTAGCTGAGTATCTGGGTTTCTTACTCAGCCCTCCTGTTTTGTAGGCAGTGCAGCTAAACAGAACTTCACAAACTTCCAGACAATGCTTTGCATGGGCCTTTCCAAGCTCTTGAACCGCGTATTATCTGAAATTATTTATTTATTTGAACACTTTGGGCGTCTCACGCAGTTTTCTGTGTCCTGTAAATCACAGACTGCCTGATTACTTATGGAAATACCAATATCTGTGGAACACAATGGCCTTTCAGAATGTCTGCAATTTTGCAAGCTTATTTGTGTCAACAGAAGACAGGAAATTGAGTGTGGCAATAGCTGGGAGGCAGTGGGGAGCAGCAGTGGGGAGGAGCAGCTCCATGGATATCCTCAGGCAATGGATGGAGGGCAGGGGGGGCTGTGGCATTATTTATCCACAGCACTGTGAAGGTACAGATAAAAAAATCCCTGCTGGGAGAAAAGAGGAGGGTTCAGAGACAATTTGCAGAGCAGATGTGCTAACTGTGGTTCCACTTATTTATCTTATTATTGGATATTGTGACTGCTGTAGGATTCAGGGAGTGCTCCATTCCCTGGCTGAGCTGTGTTCAAAGGGAGTGGGGGTCTGTGAGCAGTGCCCACGTCACTCCAAAGGGCTGTAAATTCCAGATGTCACCCATCCCCTCCAGGGGCAAAGCTGCTCTGGTTACCTGGGCTGGGCTGGCACACCTGAGGTGGCTCCAGAGGAGCTGGTGCTCAGGGGTGGGTGCTGCCCCTGCCTCAGCACCCTGTGCCCACTGACCATCACTCAGCCTGACAGATCCCCTTCAGGTCCCTTTCAGGTGCTGTCAGCCGCAGGGGAGGTCTGGAGAAGGTCTGGAGAAGGTCCATCATCCTCCTCCTGTCCCCATAGCACAGCAAGAAGAACTGAGGCTGCAATCTCAGCTCTGCCTGCATCCTGCATCTCCCTGTACAGAAATACTGCTCATCCCAGCAGTGATGACTGCACAAATAAACAACCTCCCCGGGGCAGGGGGGTCAAAGCAGCAGATATTTCGTAAATAACACAGCGTATAGAAAAGTCTCAGCTAGAACCCACTTGCTTTTAGGGTCTCATAAATATTCCCCAACACTTTCCCTTTGGAGAGGCATTTTCCACAGCTGAAGTCTGCTCAAAACAGGTGGCCGGGGTTGTTTTGCTGTTTGTTTGGGGGAGCTCTGCAGCAGAATTACAGCTGCCATGTTCTAGTTTTCAACACGTTCAGAAAATAGAAACAAGTAGTCTTCTTTGTGGAGCTACAGACAGACACAATGAGCCAAGTTTTAAGGCTGCTTCAGTGTTGGTGGAGTTCTCACCAAGGGAAATATTTTTTGTATGAGCAGTAGGATTTTTCTGATTGCTTTTTGTGCTTCACTCGCAGCTTTGAAAGCTGTTGACACACATGCACAACAGACTTTGCCTTTTATTTTTTTCTGCTCAATTGAAAGCAGCTTTTCTTTCCTTAGATTTATGATATCTTGTTTTCCTGAGTATTAAAATGCTTTGAGAAAAGACAGAAAAATATATTAATTTTCCACAGGCAATATATTTTAGTAGAAAATTGGTGAATGCTTATGTTAAATCTAAACAATGCAAGCTGTTAGGACACGGAAATACAACATTAGCAAGCAAGCTTTAAAAAAAGATAGTTAGGCAAGAGAAACATGGAAACAGTCCCCAAACCTGAGCAAATTATCTATAAAGAATCAGCCTTACGTGTAAGGATATGGAAGCAAGATTTGTTTATCATGACCTTCAACAAATCTGTGTTATGATTTGGAACTGAGTCCAGCCTGGATCATCTGTTCTGCCTCTTTCAGCAGCAGAAAGTTCAGGGCTTCATTCAGTTCTGGGCTGGCTTGCAACAATTCAATGATTAATCCTAAAATTTGGGAAATCTCAATTCAGGGCATGATTCTGGAGCCCTTTACCTCAAACGTAATGCAGCAAAAATAGAGACACAGGTTTTGTGCAGCTTCTTGAGGAAAGGTCTGAGGATTTGTACACAATTTGCATTTTGCCCTTTGGCTCTCACATAATTAGGGACATCTCTAGATTTGTTTTTCAAATTGAGACCATGAGGGGAGCGACACTGAACTCCTGTGTGAGCCTACAGGGCTTTGTTTGCCAAGGTGCAGGGCTTTTCCCAGGAAAGGAAACAAAGGCTTCATTTTAGGGAGCTTTATAATGAGCCTTTTAGAAAAGATGGGCGAATGTGTTAACAAAGAATAAATGTAACAGAAATGGAGATGTTTAAATTGTGTATCCCATAGAATTATCTTCAGGGATTTAAAGGTTTTAAAACTTTAGATGTTCTTGGAGGAGAAATCAAGCATTCTTTTTTTTTATGGAGAAAAAAAAGTCAAGATGACTAACCTTGCACATATTTAATTTAGCTCCACCAGTGTTTACAGCAGGGGACACACAGTGTTTTACTGCAATAAGATGAATATTTATTAACAATTTGAAATGATCTGTTCCAAAATGCACAGTGCACTCCCAGTGATGTTTGACCACAGAAGTCCAGGTGTTTTTTTTTATGGAGTGGAAGGCTGCTGGCGTGTGATGGGATACTGAGCCATGCTTTTGTAAGTTTAATGTGCAGCACAGCAACATTTTACTCTGTCTCATCTCTCAAAATGCAAATGGTTAAAAATTTTTAAACATTGGTATTGCCTAATTTAACGTGGAGGATGGACTCAGGAAATCTATTTAATATGCACAAGGAGCTGCTGTTTTTCTTTATTCCAGCTTCTCTGCTGGAGTTCTGTGAAGTGTTTCACTAACAGGGGATGGGAAAGTGAGGAACTCGATAGGAATTGATATTTTCTACATTGTGTGTCCATGGTAATTCCCCAATGATTGCTGGTAATGGTCTGAGTTTGGGGCTTTGTTCTTTCTGAGCAGTCCAGCTGGGCTCACTGCACTGGCCAGTAGGTCCCATCTCAGCCAAGGGTTTCAAGACTATTAATGTGACCTTAACTAGACCCTTTTCACGCATCCAGAAAGAATTCTAGTGACGATTTTCCTTGTAGTGACACCCTTCTCCTCACCCAGACAACTGTGAAATTACAGAAGATAATTCCTGACAGCAGAGGTGAGCAGAACAGCTCATGGCAGTGTCCTGCAGTCCTGCTGCCAGCCCACCCCTGGGACCCCTCTGCCCACACCTGCACCTTTCCTTCCAGGCGAAACAGGAGTGGGAGTGGGGAATGGGCACTTGGGTACCACCCACCATGTCCTGAAAAGCTCCCAAGGCCAGCCCTTGTCACTCAGCCACCATTAAATGGGCCAGAAACTTCAGTGTTCTCAGTGTTATAATCTTCGGACAATTTTACTGACATCTAAAACCCGTCATTATTGGGCTTGGACTCCCCAGCATTTCCACGTTGCCAGTGTCTGTGTCCAAGCCACTGAGTACAAATCCAGTGACAGGCAAACTGACCTAGTTTTCCATGACACGCTCCCCATATGGAAAGCTTTACCTTGGGATCGTAAGTGCGTGCCGTGTTTAGAAAGTGTACGCCTCTGCCTCTTTTCAGGGAGGAAATTAGGTTTCTGTTTATTTCTGTTTACTGGAGAAAGGCTACTAAAGCTCTCAGTGAGCAGATTTTCTGTGGAACTCGGAGCTGTGCTGCTGGGAGCAGTTGTTCTCCTGTGTGGTCACCACATCACAACAGGGAGACCATTCCAAGAGCATTCTGTTGTTTACAAAGCCCATTTCTTTTGAAAAGCTGAGTTTGGCGGTAGCTTTTTGCCTTCTGAAAGGGTGAGAGTGTTGTCACATTCTCAGAAGGACCAGAAGTGCTTCTCCAGGAGAAGGAACATGAAAGTCACTTCTGAAGAGACACGGCCAGCCAAGGGAAGCCAGTTGGTGCCAGTTAAGCTGGCTCCCAGCTAAGCTAGCCCAGTTCTGCAGGTCCTCATGAATGCTTGGGTGGGAGTCAGGAAATCCTTCCTCCTTCCCCAGCTGTGTCCACGTGTGAGGGTAGCGCTGGCAGTCCCAGACTGCCACAAGCCCCCTGCAGCCCTGTTTTATCCCATCCACTTCAAGAAACAACAAACTCCGCAGTGCCTGGGAAGGCAAAGCTGAATTGCAAGAAAAATCCCTCTGCGAGGAGAAGGGAACAGAGATTTTGGACAAAGTTCTAAGCCAGGAAGGGCAGATAGCATTAGAAAGCTTCATTTCTAAACAAGCCAAGCCTGTCACTCGGGAGCCATCTAGTGCCTGCCTGGTCCCTGCATGGGGAGAGTGACCACGAACTGCCCAGCTACACCCCAAACCAAATCAAGGGACAGGTAATGTGTTAAATCCACTGTCCCAAGAGTTTGTGTCCAGTCCTGGAAGCCGACATGCACAGAAATGTTTTGGTTCTTCTGATGATTTGCATGTCAGTGCTCACAGAATCTGACCTTTATTTTGAATAGTAATTAACACATTGGCTACAGATATTAATCAAAGGCGAGAGGGCGAGGAAATGGAAGTTGCTCCCTGCACTGGTTTGTGCAGTGTTTCTGTAGGTGGGATCAGAGGTGTGGGCAGGGCATAGCTAATCCCATAAACTCTTTCCACATTTACTCACTGGTGCAAGGGCTGTCCAGATTAAAGGATGTGCTCTGAGGGTGGGAAGCAGCATGTCTGATGTTTGAACATGCTGGGATTTTCCTAAGTTCCACCAGCCCTTGTTTTTCACTGCTTCTTTCTCAGTCTCACCTTATAAGCTTTACTTTGTTATTCTTTATCCACTCAGGAATTGTGGATATCTGGAGCAAAATTACATAAAGCAAACTTCTCCTTTTATGAAAAACTTTATATTCAGGTTTTGTTCTAAAGAAGTCTCAGGGGGTGTGACTTGTATTTATGTGCTCTCACTGAAACAGGAAAAAGTCTTTCTTTTAGTTGAAAGTTTAGGAAAAAGGAGCAGAGCTGACCCAGGCTATCTTCAGAGAGTCTTTTCAATAAAAATGCATACATTAATAGGTGTTTGATCCAGCTGCCTATTTTCACTCACAGCACGACAATCTACCTTTGAATTCCAGACTCGAAGGCGATTATTGCACTTGATTTTCCAAAGTGACCATAAAACACTGTTAAGCACCTTCATATTGCTCCAGCCCAGCTCCAGAGCTGTGGCTGGAGTCCAGTCCCTGCTTCTCCTGCTGCAGCAATTCACCTTTGAGCTGCCTCATCCTTAGATCCAGCTTGGATCCTGCAGGAAAAGGCTCCGTGTGTCACTTTACACAAAGAATTGCCACCAGAGATCAGCTGGCCCTGCTGTGTGCCCACTGCAGATGCCCCTCACAGCTCCACGCCAAGGCTGGAGCAGCAGCACTGGGTCTCCCTCTGTCTTAACCCCTTGTTGAACACGGCTCAGGCTGAAACAAGGAGAAAATCTTTGTGAAAGAAGTGCTGCTCTCAAGAGCAAGTCTCAGGTTAAGGATTCAATGCTGTCACTGTGATCACTCCAGGCAGAGCAAGGTGTGTTCTGCCATGGAGCCTGGGCTGATCATAGGAAAGAAAATAAGTTGTTCTGTGCCCAGAAATGCTCATCAAGCAGTTTCTCTGTAAATTAAAGCCATTTTTCCTCGAGGATTTTCCTTTTGTTTGCCTCTCCCACATGAGCCTCAGCCCCGTATCTCTGTGACCCATCCACTGGGCAGTACTGGGACATGCTGTGGATTTCCCAGAGAAAAATGTGCTCCTCAGCCCCCTGGCTCATGCCCCCACGCGCTCTCAGGACGGCTGGGGCAGCTTCCAGGCTTCCCAGCATGCCAAAAACTTCAGGAGTTACTGGAAGGAGATAAGAGAGCACATTTGTACAAGCTGCATTTTCCTGCGAAGTCAGGCTAAAAGGGACCTGGAAACATTTGCTGGACACTGAGGAGGCTCCTCCTCCTCCTCTTCCTCGCTGTGGGACGTGGAGTGTTCTGAGAAGGAGAGGATTTTGTATAACAGCACTTCTAAGGCACAGTGTCACACCCAAAGCAGAGGTGGGCTCCAGCCTGGGGCCTGTCCCCTGCTTTTTGTTTCCCTGACTGAGACAAAATTCCATCAGATCTCCGGGTCTGAGTTCAGAGCCACTTCCAGGCAGCTCTGGTGGATGAAACCCCTCATTATTTGGGAGATTTACTCATCGTTTTTTTGGTTCAGAAGGCTGGAAATGAGAACACCTCTTCTGCTCCTTCTGCTGACTGCAGTGGTTTTTGGGGCAGGCACCCTGGGGAAGCAGCGATTCAGTGCTCCAGCCACGTAACAACGTGGGCCTTAATGAGTAACACATTTGTACTTTCCATTCTCCGTCTGAGAAAGGGCCTATAAATAAAGCATATTTGCCCTCAGATCAAGAAAACCTTTTTCTTAAATAATGTCATTAAATTTTAAATTAGATGGATAGGCAATTACTGGTGAAAATGTTAAATACTGGATAACCTATGAATATGACCTAATTCAATATAATTTCATAAATGCTTAAATTCAATTAAATAAAAAATTTTGTATAACATTTAAACTGTTTGCTTAGTTCTCCCCAGAGCTCGCAGTAGGTTACTGTGAGCCAAACAGCATTACAGCATTTGTTTAAAATGCCAGAAGGCTTAGGATAGATCCCATACACTTGGAGCTGAATCCCCAGTCACTGGACAGCCATTTCTGGGCAGAAGCTGCTGTATTAAATAATTGCTAGCTAATAAATATATTTTAGACACATTATAAACCTGGATGTTAAACCTTTTAGAGTAAATGAGATGTTTATTCCAGAAAAAGATATAATTTGCTGTTTTGACCTGGGTGCGTTGTCATGGAAACCCAAATCTTTCTTGTGCAATAAAAAATCTGCTTGTCATCTGATTTGAGCCAGTTATTTGCACAGGTGGTTTTCTTAGCAGACGAGTACTTAGTAAAAACAAATCTATTCTTTCTCAATAGTTCCATTATGTGTTTCCACAACAATGTGTTTCATTTCGCTAGCTTTGTAATTAATGATCCATTATCAACTAATTAAATCACATTAAGATTTTATATGAGTTCATCTGTTACACAACGCTTGCTCCCCAGTCCTCCTTCCTGGGTGTGTTAACCGTGGAAGAGTTTTAATTAATGGTGAGAATGAAGTGTTGGAGGTTGTAGGTACTTCAGACAGGCTAAAGCAGTAACAAATGTGGACACATAAATATGTCCAACAATTTAATATCAATTTCCTTCAATGAAGTAAAGCAGCAGTAGGAATAACTTAAATCAGATTTCCAATCTCTACGTAAAACTGTTGTAAAATATTAAGTTCATCTGTTTGCAGACAATGGAAACTGAAATATGAACTATGCCAACAGTTCCAAAATGTCATCCAAAGCAGAATTTAACTTAATAGACAACATCTTTGGTGTTAGGCCTGCTCCAGACCCCTCTGAGACAGGTGAGAAGACATTCATTAACTGATTTTGGATCAGATCTGTGATTTGCAATCCCTTGGGTGGAAGCCCTCTCCAGCTGTCACAGCCATCACAGGGAGAGCTGGTTTGTAGGTCTGGGCTGATTTTACAGTATCATAAAGAGCAGCAATAGCAGAGGTGAGATGGAAACTCGTAAGACAAAAGAAAGCACTTTTGATCGTGTAGTATTTTCTACAGGAGTTTTAAGGCGAAGATGACACAATGATGGAGCTTTAAACAATGCCTGTGTGATTCCTCTGACTTCTCTAAACTGTTTGAGCTGGAGCCTGATGATATCCAGGATGAAATGGGACCGGGTGGAAACTGGTTTTTCATTTCTGTGCAGTGGAGAAGGGTTGGGCTGGCCGGGAGCTGGATGTGGAGCTGCCGGGCTGTGAGGGCTCTTCAGTGGCTGTTCAGGGTAACACTAAAAACTCTTTGGGGCTCTCATGGGGGAGTCCTGGGGTCCCCTCCACGGGCCCCAGTTGTGGCTCAGAGTGAGCTCACCTGAAGGAGGTGAAGACCTAAAGAAAGAAATTCTGTGTCCCACCTGGAGGGACGGGAAGGGTTAAATGGAATATTTCCAATTTGAAGCCATTGGCTTCAAACTGAGCCACTTTTCTTGGTGGTTTTGAGCATCTGCTACAAAGAAGCTCTGCAGGACTTTAGATTTCAAGAAAATACTCAAGGTAAATAACAGGCCCTTACATATCCCTTTGCCAGTGTGGCAAACAGTGTAAGCAGCTTTTTGAGACCGATTATACGAGTGATGTGTTTAGTCTACAAGCTGGGTACCACTAACTAAAGCACCTTTGTTTCTGCTTGGAATGACTTTATCAAAGATTTAACTTGTATACTTTCAGTGGAATGCTAAATCACAAGCAAGCCCAGTGCCTTGGGAATGAAATGCTTCAGGGCACTGTTTGGGTAAAAATGTTGTTTGATTTGATTACTCTGTTTATGGAATTTTGCACATTTGTAGAGGACAGCAGTATATTTATTTAGTATTATATTTAAAAATAAATTTGTTTTTTCTGCAAAAATGGACAGAGAGAGTATTGTAACTAACTCACTAGATGGCACCACAGCACCAGGAACATGGGAAGGACGCGCTCAGTTCCTGAGTTTATCTGGAATCCAGTCTGCTTTTATACCATATATGAGGTGTGATGGTGATGAGAACTGCCACGGAGCAAACAATGCTGAGGTCTCAGCTCACACACCCTGGTTTGCCCTGTCCCACACACTGCACTGAGGTCAGAACCTGGAACACAACAGAGAGGCTGAAGGGAATTGTAACTGGAGCAAATATTTCCGTCCACAAAAAACGGAAGAAACTTCTCTGAAGAGTGAAAGGAGCAGGAAAAGAACAGATTTTTAATTTTTTGAGAGGACTCAGGAAAAGAAGGAGCTGTGGCCAAAAATGGAGTGACAGCTTTAACACATTAAAAATGCCAATAAACTTGGAAAGGCTATGCTTGTGGAACAGAAATTCTACAGAAAGCTTGGAAAAGAGGAAAGACTTTCCAGATTGAATTGGAGGGTAGATAAAAGGTATTCTAGGGATATTATATTTCCTTATCTTGGAGAAAGAAAGTATTCTGTCCGTAATCTTACGATTTCCCTGAAGATTAGTGAATAGCAAACTAGGGCCAGCTCTTCATCTGCTGTCGACTTTCATGGCTCCTCTGACTTCAGTGAAGTCACTCTGAGTTAAACCAGATGAAGTTCAGACCTCTGTAAGTTTGAAGCATTTATCAAGAGAGCAGATAAAATCTTTTTTCTTTTTCTTTATCCTGAAGAATATTATTAAATTATGTGCAAAGTCTAGGCATCCTGTTTTTCCCTAAATTGTGTTAACAGTGTGGTTTTTATTGAAGCACTCAGATGTTCCGGTTGTTACTTGCATTCTTCTTTAATCGATCTCATCCAGGCTAATGTATTGTGTTTAGAGTGGCAATTTGGGGATCCTCAGGTTCCACACACATGAGCTGAATGTGTAAACTGTGTGCTCTGATGAGGTTTGGCAGGTTTAGCTGCACTGGTCTAAGACATGAGCACCTCCAGCTGTTCCCCTAAAGCCTCTCTGCCTTCCAGCATCAGCGTCCTCTGGAAGGGCTGATGGAATAGGACGTGTGTCAGCATTTCAAGTGGCCCAGTTCAGAGCCTGGTGTGTGAGCTGGGAGCACTGGGGAGGGGAGTGTGAAAGGCAGGAGTGAGCCAGGCTGAGGGATGGACATACTCCCTGCTCAGCACTGGGCATGGACACACAGCCAGCAGCTGGGGTGGAACAATGGCCACAGCCAAAGCTGAGGGGACAGCCAGAGCCAAAGGTGTCACCAGACCTGCAGAAGTGTCTGTGTGATGCCTTATGTTTTAGCTTTTATATATTTCAAATTCTGCATTCCCAGTGTGTAACTCTGCAGTGTCCTGCAGCCTGGGAGCTGCTGCTCTCTCATGCTGAGACAGACAGAACAAAGCCTCTCCAGGCTGCTCTCCAAGGACACCCAGCCCGGCCTAGGCCCAAAATGTGTAACCCAGCATCCTGAGAAGGGGGGCAAGCTGAGGGGAAATTCCATCATTAGCTGAAGTTTAATTGGTGAAATTGGGTTGAGATGCAAAAGGACCAAAGCTACAAAAGTGTGAAGAACTCGTGACTCGGGGTCCATCTTGGGTGCAGCCTTTGGGCTGCCCAGGGTGTGCCTCTGAAGGCCTTTCAAATAAATATCCACCTTTATTCCCTTACTCCTGTCCAGTCTCTGTTTCTAGGTTGCCCTCCTTAGGCATCAGTGTGTGTCTGTGTGTGAGTCCAGCCCTACCAACAAAACAGCTGAGCACTTTCTCAATCTCATTGACTTCACAGGTCTTAGTGTCTAAACCAAAGCCTGTTAAAACTCACCAACTTTAAATCAGTTCTGACCAATGAGTCAAAATAAGGGGGTTCCATTTCATTATTAAAATTAAAATTATTTGCAGATTTGTGTTTTTTGACATTATCCCAGTGTTTCATGTTCCTTTGTCCAATAGTACTTTACATGAGCTAAGGCTGAAGCCTTGGTTTGTGCAGGGTCTCCTTCTTCAGAGACAGAAGCAAGTCCATGGGGTGGGCTGTGAATGGGGCTGAAGCACAATCTTGTTATTTTTAGGAAAAAAAATATTCTTTCCAGTATTTCCAAGCCTGGTAACCACGGTTTTCCTGTTGATTCAGTGAAAAAGAATCTTATTCTTTTCCCTGAGGTACAAGTTTTAGTGTATGAAGATGCTTTTAGCATTGGAACTGGTGTTATTGACAACTCAAAGTCTCTGAGTAAAAGAAAAAGTTTTATCAAAATTTTACCTGCTGAATACAGGTATTCAATTTATGTCACATGGCTGTCAGACGAATCTTGAGTTTAGCTATGGAGGATTTAGAAGCAAGTGAACTGAAATTTTCCCCAAATTTCGCAAATCTGTGCCTGAGAATGTCCATTTGTCTGTCTCCAGTCGCAACTCCCAGCAGCTCCCGGAATCTGTGATGCGCTGGAGCCATCAAACACCGTAATCTCAGGAGAAACTGCAAGATGAATTCTGTGGTGTTCAAATCCTTCTTTTTCATCCGGCCCTCCTTTGATTCCTGGTGCCGAGCGCCCGGGAGCCGCTGCCCACCTGGCAGAGCAGGGGTGACCGTAGTTCATCTGCACTGAAGGTTCCAATTAGTTTGTGTCCAATTCAGACTGCTGAGATGTGCACCCAGCCTTCCCCAGACAACTTGTCTTTCCACAAAAGTGAGCATTGACAGGTGGAGGAGGAATGATTTAGCCATTTGGCCAGGATTTAAAGACTTTGTCTTGCAGGCAGAGTGCCTGGCTTGCAAAAAGTGCCAGATAAATGGGTCCTGCTCCCACACACATTGACTGGGCTGGGCTCCTCCTTGGGGCAGAATTAGAGGTGATGAAATGTTTCTGTTTGGGGTGCTGACCCACTTTGGACAGCAGGCCAGTGTAACTCTTGCTCAGGAGAAGGTGGTGATCATAGCAAACCTCTCTGAGGAAGCTCAGTGGGTGTGGGTGGCCTCAGGAGCTGCTCTGGTGAGCAGGTGAGACACAGCAGCGCATCCGTGGCTTGGTGCCATAGGTTATTCCAGGTGGGAGCTCCCCCAGCCCCATTGTGTGCCCCTGGAAGTCACAAGGAGCTCCATCACCAGCAGCAGGGGTGGTTACACAGAAACCATTTGGTACCAGTATCACCCTCATACGCTGAGGTGTGACATTTTCAATTGCCGCAAATTGGCAGAGAGCTCATATAATTGAAGTATTTGAATAATAAGGCTCATTTCCTTGGAAATGTTAACAGGGCTGTAACCCCGTGCAGCGTGGCACATGCCTCACGGCCCCTGAGGCTTCTGTGCCTCTTTCCCCTTAATCCTGACACCTACAGTGTTTTTTTTAAATATGGAAATATCGAAAATGGCTAGGGCAGTTGTATTTCTTTAAAAATCCTGTAATGGAATTTGTTATTATAGGTCATTACTGTGCACCCATAAATATTTACATATTTTTATATTGTATTCACTGGCCATGACAGATTGAAAATAGCAACAGTTCTGTGGTTTCTGTGTTTTAATAACAGTGTGTTTCTTTCAATATTCTCCTGGTAGTCAGCTGCATATTTCTAAATGATCATTCTGGAGGTTGCCTCTCCAGACAGAGATATAAAAATATACTTAACCCACTTGTAATATATTGGATTTTTCTTTATAATCTCATTAAAAAGTGTGCAGTGAACACAAACCCATAATTTACCTGGTGTTGTAGTTTCATTAAACATCAAAAGGGTGCTTGATGGAGTAGAATAATCCTATTCTGCATCCTTCATTGAACATCTTTCAGAATAAGTTTATTCATTTAATTAGAAGGTTTCTCTGTGTGAAGATTGCACTGGTTTTACCAGCCTGACCGAATTTGCATTTGTTATCCAAAGCACCCTCTATTTAACTGCACTTAGGATAAGTGTGTTAGGACACGTGCTGCAAAATATCTCCACAAATTGGTACTTATTTTCAAGATTGTGTTAGTACTAATTCAAAAGTGAAGGAACAGAGAAGCTCCATTACACTTTAAAGTGGAATTTTCCCTTCAAATCTGTGGATTAGTCATGGCAAACAATGAAATGTTTAACTCAACATTAAATGGGATTATTAAATATCTTTTCAAAGTGGAAAATCACATGCATTATTCTATCCCCAGTACAAAAGGACAGTGAATTAGTTTCTCTCTTCATTCAGAATAAAACAATGATAATACCATGGGCACACTTCAGCCTCAGAGGACCCTGCTGAACCACATCCACTGAAAACTGTCTGGATCTTTTTAACATGAAGGTGACATTCTTTGTGGTTAAAACATGGTTTTATTGTAAGCATGGTGAGCCTTGTAAAGGTTGGGATGTTGCAGACTGGGCTGCTGTAAACTGGGATGCTGCAGCTCAGGTAAATCTGAGCTCCCATCCCAGGCAGACAGTTCTGGGGAGATGCTGAGCAGCTCAGCAGCCGGACACTCACTCGGAAGAGTGAAGGCTTTTCATCTCCATTTTTCTCTTTTATGTGTCTGGCTTTGGGGAGTGTGACCTTTCTGCCATGGGATCGATGTGTCTGTAACCATTAATTGCAGGCAAAGCAGGGCCTGTTTGTAACACTGGAGATTAGGATGTAACACATGGGCAGCTCTCTCCCTTCTCCAGAATGGATTGGTGGCTAACTAGGCAGTTCTCCTCCTAATCAATGGCATTGGCTTCCCTGGGAAAGGGATGTGCTCTGGCTGTAGATATGCAGAGATGGATGGCACCTCAGCTTCCAAAACAGCAAGAAGGGAATGGAGCTGGAATACCTTAAAAGCAATTTTTTTTTTCCTTCCACAATATCTGACTCCCTCTCATGCCTGTGTTGGGTTAGGTGCAAGCTGATTTCCTGCACGGTATGAAATATATTGCAGCTATTTTCTAGAATTAGATATCTTTTCTCATGTGAGTAATAATCAAAATAAACATTAATAGAAGTAAAAACATTGCTGAGCCCCAAATTTATGGTATTTACTCCCAGATAATCATGAAAAGCTTGCAGCCAACTGTGCACAGTTCTTTTTAAGAAAAAAATATCAGATGGAAATTATGCCAGCCTAACAGGAATTGTCTTTCCGTGGGCATCTGAAAGGATCTTTGGAAGTAGGATTGTTGGCTAAGGAGAGCATTTGAATACTCTTTGTACATGGTTGACAATCCCACTGGACAGAGAGGCACCATCCTTCACCTCTTGGCCCGTCTCACATTGAGCCATGACAAGGTTGCTGAAATGGATTCCATGGAGACTGCTCTGGAGAAAAACAAGGGAAGGGCGCTCACTGGAGTTTCGTACTACAGCTCCTTTGCTAAGGGATTCCTCCCAGGAAAACCCTTCCCGTGCCCATGGCTCGAGTCCTCGCAGTCCCTACAGGACAATGTCCTCTTGGATTGCAGAAACCTGGAACTGGCTGAGAATTAGTTCAAAACTCTGAGCTTTTTGTACTCAGCTATTCCTGGGTACACGAATTTCTTGAACAAGTATGAAGAATTCTTCGCTGTGGTGCACCAAGTCTTGTTGTGGGTTAAAGGCTTTATTATGAGCTGAACCATCAGAGTGCTGAGCTAATCAGGGCCTTTGCTGTGGTTTATTTGGGCCATGGGGTGACCAGTAAGAGATAACAGATACCCGGTTGTGTTCAGGTGATTGCTTCTTTTGTTGCTGTAATTACTCCTTGGAGGCTGGTTAGCATTTAAAATAATCGGATGCTTTGTTAAACAAATCCATGTTAAACCAACAGGACAGGTAACTTGAGGGGTAGCTTTGGCGTAAGTCAGAAATAGGGCAGTGACACATCATGTTTTGAGGATCCCTTAACAGTCAGTACAATGAAGTTGTTTTTTATCCCTGACCAGGTTTTCTGCCTACCATAACACCCAGGGCAGTGGCAAAATTGCTTCCATAGAAAGGAACTAGATGAAGAAAACTAACTGATTTTGTATACAAAATGTTTTGAACCCAGGAGATGCATTTCAAAAATTTTATCTTTTCATGGGATGAGATAAAGTTTAATCATTTGGTTTTGTTCTGAATATTTCAGGGCAGGAAATAAATCTTGATTTCCTTTAGCATTTGCTTCCAGTCCTCTCGTCCTGCCACTGTTCAATGTCCTGGCTGTTCTGGGATCCTGTGATCTCCATTTCACGTTTGTGAGAAGATTCTCTCACTGAGCTTTGTGCCATCCCCACATAAGGCTGTAGCAAATAAAACAAGAGCAGGTACAAAGCCATGCCAAAAACTCAGTCACTGAGCTAAGAACAGGTTTTGGATTGAGTCAGCATCTGTCGTGGTGCAGCAGGCTGCTGTTTTTCTGGGGTGGCTGCCACGGTGTGCTTCAGCAGCAAAGCATTCCCCTTAGACAGTGTGGGTGTAAACCCATCTCCAGTAAGCCAGTGGCAAAATTCCCATCAACTTCAAGGAGATGAGGGTGCCTTTTCAATTCTCTGGGCTCAGTGTGATATTTCTTCTGTGTGGCACGCTATGCTAATGCTTTGCTTTTCCCACGTTTCCTGTGGATTACTTGATATGACAACTACTGGTCTTTATTAAACCTTCTTATTTTTCTTTTTTTTAAATTTCACTTTCTTGTCGCTTCCATCCAGCCCTTTAATGAAAAAATAAAACATTTACCATGAAGACAAAGAAAGTCTGCTGTCCCTTTGGATTTGAAGTAAATCTTCAACATCAGAAGGGCAGGTGCTTGAAGCTGTATCTAGAAGATGCTGAGGTGAAATACACTTTGAGAAATGAGAAATGACAGAATTCCTTGGCGTGTTAATCCTGAAGTAGCTTTGTTGATCCTGTCCAAGAGTTGCCTACGTACAGCTACTGAGAGAAACAAATCTAAGTTTGTTTGAAATAGATTAGTCAAACTTCACTAAGTGCTTGTGTCGACATTCTCATTGGAAATTAAAGTGACCCTAATGCAGTTTCATTCACTTAGAAAATTGATTAACTGTATGGACAGAGCATTGCAAGCAATAATATTCCCACGGCTTAATGAGTTACCATTCATCAGCTGACTGTCAATAACCTCTTGTCTATAAGCTCCCATCCAGCCCCGTTTCCCCATCCCTGAGAGGGGCTGACAGCCCGCACTGCTCAGGGCCATGACAGGCTGCAATCTTTCCATCTCCATCACCTTGAGATCACACCCATCCTTCGGAAGTTTAGAGGTTTGTTGAGTGATTGCTGTGGACTTTGTGCAAACAACTCTTCTCGACATTCAGGCCCACCACAGGAAACACTGTGTTTGACTGCACCCCTTGCAGGGAAAGGAAAAAGCCTGTTTCTGTGCCAGTTTTGGGTGAAGCTGACACAATCTGTGTCACAGGACAGGGTGCAGGCAAGAGGGTCTATGGCTGTATCGGTTTTATTCAGCCTGGAGAAGCTTTGGGGTGACCCAATTGCCCCTTCCAGTGCTTGAAAGGAGCCTGCAAGAAACATGGAGAGAGCCTATGGACAAGAGCCTGGGTGACAGGACAAGGGGAATTGTTTCACACTGACAGAGGGCAGGGTTAGATTAGATCTTAGGAAAAATTTCTTTTTTTTGAGGGTGGGGAGGCCCTGGCACAGGGTGCCCAGAGAAGCTGTGGCTGCCCCATCCCTGGAAGTGTCCCAGGCCAGGCTGGACAGGGCTTGGAGCAACCTGGGATAGTGAAAGTTGTCCCTGTCCATGGCAGAGAAGTTGAAACTGGACAATCTTTAGGACCCCTTCAACTCAGGACATTCTGTGATCCTTTGATTGTGCTCATTTCTTAGCAGTACTTCATGGAAAGCCAGCGTGCTCTCGTGCCATTTTCGGCCAGAATTTGGTTGGTACAGGGATGCACCCATACAGGTAGTTTGCCAAGAAGGTGATTTCTGTGAGCTAATTTACCCTCCTGAGCACCACAGAGGCTGAGCTCCAGCTGTGCTCCAGGCTCATCCAGCAGCTCCTGCCCCAGGAGTAAGGAAGTGGGTGGAAAACTGAGCCAGCAATTGCTCAATGCCCCGAGTGCAGAGCAGACAGACCTTGAGCGATGCTAATTCACTGCAAGCAGCCAAGGTAGATGCAACCACAATTTCAGTTTCTCCATCATTATTTCCAATAAGTGCTCCTACAATTTTAAAACTCCACGAAGTTGACAATACAATGGAACAACTGTTCGTGAATTGCACGGTTTAAATTAATTATGAGCCTCAGTGAAGGAAGTAAGATGAACAAGTGAAAAGAGCTCTGCAGGGCTTTTCAAATTATTGTAAAGTTGGGAAAATTGGGCCCACTGTGTCTATTACCCACTTCATAACAGTCGTAACTCGATTGTTTTGTTTGTCGCACTGCTGGATACTCTCATGGATCTTAAAGCCTTGCCAATTGTTTTATTTATTGGTAATTTTGTTGAGTGCCACGGTAAAAATGAAATAATTGGACTTTGTTTATAGTGCCAAAATATGCTTTCCTGAATGACTGTTTTCAGCAGTCAGTGCAGTTAAATAAACCCATGGTCTGGATACCGCAGAGAGGCTTAAGGCGGGTATTGGTTATTTGCTTCCCGATTATCTTCAGATTTAAATCAAGTGAAGCACAACCAGGTTTAAATTTTGAAGCAGCTTTTCACTGCTTTCCACTGTACTTGTATTGAGACAGACTGTTTGTGCGGAGTTTTCTCCTCCTTGTGGTCATCCAAACTCACTCCAACTCACTCCTGTTCTTGCCAGGGGCTTCCCAAGAAAAGGGCAGGTGAAGGGTTCGGAAATAAATGTTTGAACTACACTAAACAGCACAATACAACAATGCTCAGCCAGTCTCTCTTTTCATTTCATGTGGTAACATCCAGTTTCAGGTATCGTGAAGGGGTCTGATTTTTGGAGATTACCAGTATCTCGTGCACAGGTCCCTTGAAGCCACTGAACCACAGTGGTGTATTTGAGCACAGTATCTCTGACTCCTGTTGTCGCTCATTCCTCGAGTATATAGAAAAATCACAACTAAACCAACCCAGGAAATGTGTATTCTTAAGACAAAAGGGTATTCTTTGATCAGCAAGAAGCAGGTGCACAGAACCACAGGCAGGCAAAAGGCACTGAATACAGAGAAAGACGTGAAAGCCAGGAACGATGTGGTTTGGAGGAGCTGCTGTGGCAGAGCCAGGGATGTGGGACACGGGAGGAAAGCAGGGGGATTACAAGCAGAGAAGCAACAACGAAGGTTGTGGTAGAATCAGGGGCACTGGTGTTCTAGTTAGATAAAAATGACAGAATTAGCTGCTGCTTATGAAAGCCACCATAGGCTTTCTCTTTTTTTGTAATGCATTCAGCTCGCCTTTTATCGAGTACAAAACTGTTTCTAGTTATGCTGTATGAAATTTATCATTTGAAATGAAAACATTCCAGTAAATCACCTCTTTCCCCCCTCTTCTCTCTTCCCCAGAACACACCAAACATCAAAACACAACGAAAGGCAGAAAAATGAAGCTAAAAACCAAAAATTTGCTAATCTGTTCATTTAAGTGTTGCCTTAACACAGCCACTGTGAGGTCTTTGCCATTATCTGCAGCAGGCATATAATTGTGGAAAATTTTAAAGGCCCCATCTGGCTCCCCAGTACATTTATTCTAATTGTGAAAAAGCAGGGATATTCTTGCCTCTCATTAGGATAAGCTTGCTTGCCTTAGCTTCTTTCTCGTAACAACATAGGTCAAAGAGGAGACACCTTAATGAGAGTCTCGGTAACATAAACAGGAAATGTGCTTCATTTTCTTATCTTCATTTGCAACTCAAAACTTCGTGCCCGAAATGAAAACGCTAATTTTCTTTAATTCATTTATTTTTTTCGCTTTTTCTTTCTCATGGGTCTTTATCTATTAAGCGGGGCAATTATAGGATGTATTTTCATCATAAGTATTAATATTACCATTTATAAATTAATTTACCAGCATAGGAGCAAGAAACTAAGGAACGATATAATTTTAATTCCTTGAGTTTATCTTTGGAAACAGTTGTTTTCACTTCTTCAACCCGCAAATTAGATGGAAAGGAAGAATCACATGGAGTTGAAGCTATTTAAAGTGGAGATGATCAAAAAGAAAAGAGCAGGGCACTTCAGCTTTCTGTCAACACGTATTTTATATGCATCACTTTCATAGCGTCATACGGAGGCCAAAGATAACAATTCCCCATATTTTCCCTATGTGTTGGGCAAGAAGAAAGGGTGAAACTCTTCCAAGCTTGTGATTTTATTCCTTACACACAGAAAAAGCCCAGGCTTGGAGGAGGTGCTCAGTCGCCGCACTGTGCAATCGCAAAGCTACGAATTCAGGAGAAATCGATGTCAAATTAAATAATCCCAGTTTTATTTTCCTTATGATGCAATTCAGCGTGCATTTCTTGGCTGGTGGGACCTGGCACAGGGAACACAGCGAGCCTTTGTGAGAGCTGAAGCTGGAAGCCTTGGCCAAGGTTGGCTGGATTGGGGAATCACTCCGAGCCCCACACAGTGGGTCTGTCTTCTGGAGTTCGGCTGCCTCTGTGAAATGGGGTTTGAATGAAGTGCTGCCCTGCTTGGAGTCCATCCACACACTAATTCCCAGGCCAAGAGGAGCACTGGCTTTAATTCCATGTTGTCACAAGCAGCAGCTTGAGCTAGTGAGGCTCACAAGCTGCTTGTGCAATCCTTTTTGTCAGCTCAGGTGTTATTTCCCAGAGGAAGGCTGCTCTCCTTCAAACTGAGAGGACAAAAGAGGAGTTCTTTAAGAAAAACTAACTTTCCTGTGAGGAGATGCCAGGATATGTTGCCTAGTGCACAAAAAAAAAACTGTTGCAAACAAAGAATGCAGCTATATTCTTAGGTTTCATGTTGATCCTGAGATACAAAACAATTAAAGTAATACATATCAGGTTGTTACATATTTATTACTGAGTGTAGAATATCTGGGAGTTGGTTTGGGGCTTTTTTTGAGAAAAACTGCTGAAGATGGGAGAATTTAATCCAGGAGCACCTGGGGAAGCTGAAGTTACACAAACAGGATGCACACATGTTCCTCCATTGTGTTGCATTTCGTGGAGGTTTTTGAGAACGCTTCAAGCAGAGCACGTTAGTTCCAGGAGGCTTCTCTGGGAACATCAGGTGTGCTATTGAAGCCAGCTTTAAATCAAGCACTCAAGTGAGAGGACAGCAAATGGTCAGAGCCAGGATGGCAGCTGGGAATGCTCCCAGCTCCAAGATTCACATCTGGATCCAAAAGTTGCAACAAAAGCTGATGCCTCCACAAGCAGACACATTTACAGATATATCTGTTTTAATTGCAGCATGCAGAATTCCTGTGTAAAACTGTCTTTTCCTCATAACTACAAAACTGAGTAGGTGTGTGTGTGTACCACATTCCTGTCAGTTTGTCCAGATCAAACCAACTCATGTGTTTAAACATCTGTTTTCTACATATCTCATACTCATCCTGTGTGATGTGAAAAGTCCAATGTGAACGTGGCCTGTGGTTTGATACAGAAGAGTTTAAAATTTTGCACAAAAAGTATTCATTTTTGTTCCTTTCAGATGAAAATACTGTCTTTAAACGCTTGCATTTGGATATTTAAAACAAGTGTCTCCCCAATCAAATTGCAATTTAACTGAGTTGAAATTAAATGCTAGCTACAACAGGCACAGATTTTTGATATGGTCCTTCAAACCACTGTCCTTTAGCATAAAAGTAGGTTACTGTCGCTTGGGGGGATGGGATCATCCCATGAAATCAAATGGCAAAACCTTACCAAAGTCACTTTTTCTCTGGCATTTAATTGAAGAGCTCAGTACACAATCACCCTGTGCATTTCCATAAAGCTACTCGAGGGATGATATGTGAAAATAATTTATGTCTGCTTTATGCAAGGTCATTAGCACTCATACAGAACACCAATAATGACAATAAACTATCTCATATACTTATCAAGTTTGCATAATATAGTTTTGTTGGTGAAAAAAAAGGATGTAATGGCAAAGGCTGTGTCTTTTGAAATAGGATATTTAAAGGTTACTGATGTTTTGATGATTTTTTTTTCTGGGATATTTAGTTTGTATGTGACATTAAAGTAGACTCATAAGTGAAATTTCTGTACAATTTTAAAAAAAATTTTAGCTTTAGAAGAAAACCCAGCTGTAGTCATGAAGTGAAACAGCTGCATACTGGAAGAGGGAGTTTTGTTCCATTAGGATGACTTTGGTGTCTGTGCATGTGAGTTCTGCTGCATTCTTTGTGGATGAGGAGAGAATGCAGCTGAAGCACTGACTTTATCATGCACACCTTTATCAACACAGACTTTGCCCGGAAAGGTTACAGTCTAGGTGGATAAATAGGATAAAATCTTAAAATAAAGGCAAAATAATCTCATCCTAAAATATGAAGAAGTAGAACTGATACAGGACTTGGTAGAAAATTTGGTCAAATAGAAATGGTTAATTTATTTAGTTCAATTTGAAAATCCCCAGGAGCTTTAAATTCTCTGTTTTCACAAAGCCACCACCACCCCAAGCAATTCAGCACTTCCCTTCTACCTAAGCCAAGTTGCAAAAGCAAAACACTCCTTGCTCAAGTCACCCAACCTCAGCAGTTCAGTCTGGCGGGGAGGCTCCTTCCATCCCTATCCCTATGATAGCAACAAAAGTAGTTGAATTGCTTTGTTTTTAAAATAATGCAGAAAATAACTTTCATCATAATCTCAGAGTCTTTAGGGTACTTGGTAAGGAACCTCTGTGCACTGCTGTCCTCAAACCCACACTATCCACAGCCTCAAGTAACACCTCAACCTTTGCATAGGAAAAGGACTGAAAGTGCATTTTGTATCTCTCCTGCTGAGCTTGTGACTCTCGCTAGGTCCAGTTCACCCCAGTTTAGGTCCTCGTGGTTGTACTCATCATCACTTGTGTTTATGCTCCTAACGAGAAGGTAGCACGGTGTGACACTGAGACTTTTAGGGGAGTATGTGCATAAAACATCTTCTGCATTAAACCCTCCTCAGACCTTTCTGCTCTCTGGGATCCCTGAGCACGGAACATCCTGCTCCCAGCTTGGCTTTGCACTCCAGAAATGCCAGAGTGTTTGAGACAAGCCTTCACTGGGCCCATCTTGTGCCAGCCATAAAAAGACACAGTCCACGAGTTCATCCCAAGCACTGTAGCTAACATCTCCCTGCTGATTCCCAAGGCTCCTTATCTCCATCCATTATCCAGCCTTTTCCCTACAATCACACACATCCCTCCCTACCTGACAGCTGTATCCGCTCCCCCACCCTTCCTCGAGACTCTCCACATTCGCTGATTAAGATAAAATTTTGTGGACAAAAGAGGCAAAGCGGCGTCTCACATGCTGGTTATTGTTGAGGGGGTATTTAATAGCTTTTAAATTCATTTAAGAAAATGGGAGTGGTGAGTCACATGTAATTATTCCCAGATAGATCATTAATTACTTGATAAAGTTTCTACATGATGCTGCCTTTTGCTTTTTTTTTTTGCCATAATGATGGTTATTTGTCATTTATCTCAGTTTGCTTGTCAGTTATTCCAGGTCCCTTTCATGCCCTGTGATATGTATGTAAATATTACAGATTGAGATTGATAAAGGTTTTATAACAAAGGCTGTTACTTTATTGGATTACAGGAGAGTTTATGAGAAACTCATTTGATTATTGTCTTGGAATGGTATCATTTGCACCGATACAAGTATGGCTAGTTTGGTACCTCATCAGTAACTGCATTTTTCATAGGTTGTAATTCAGCTTTAGAAATTTGAGTTTGTTTGAGAATGCCAAAGATACCAACACAAAAATTACATTTGAGAACTGAAATGACTTTTAAAAAAATTCACCTGGTTACACGGGGCTTTTCTTCATTTAGTTACAACTTTAGATGAAGTCCTCAGAACTTTAAGCAGGAATTAAAGAGTGCATTTGAGCTATATGTTCTGTAAGAATAATCAGTATATAGGCTCTAGCAAATGAATGAGATGGACATCGTGATTGATTCCCTTTTCTCCATGGTTTCTTTGGAGAGCCAACCTTACTCATTCAGAAGGGAGAAACGGGAGAGGCTGAAATTCAAGAAAAAGCCACTAATTCTCCCCTGTTTTTATCAGTTTGTTAATTTTACTGTTGAAGTGATTGGGGCATCCCATGGCAGTGGGTCTCTTAATCCATCACCTGCTGTATCCTCAAACATCCCTCCCAGTGCAAGCCAGAGAATCACAGCAGTGCAGAGCAGGCTCAGCACAGAGGTGACACTTGATGACAACATAATCAGAATATCTGTGCCAGTATCTCCCAAACACCAGACTGGCACCAGTGGGTGTGTAGTTTCATACCAAATAAAAGCAGTGTCAGGTAGTCAGGAGATGCTTGGATGGTGTTTGCAGCCGGCTCAGTGTGTCACTGCCAGCACTGTGCCCGCATGATTTACGTGTCTGACGAGGCACAGCTCCCCAGCAACACCTACAGAAAATCTCAAACACAATGTGATAACTTGCTCAGTAGCAGCTGGTGAACTCAGGGAATGGATTTATCCTCCTCCATAAACACTTGGACATTTATGAGTGAAGGCTGGATTCGTTCTCTGAGACACCCAGTGCTGTTGTGAGATTATTACAGTTATTATTGTGCTGCCAACTCAAACACATCCAGCTGAAATGTTTTAGATTAGCTTTACTGTTCCCCATTATACTCTTTATTTCTCCGTAAATAAACAAAAACAGAAGAACTACCAGGGGGAAGTGCGGAGAGCCGAACTCAAACATCTTTACTGTGTTTGAGTTCTGACTGTTCCCAGTATCCCGAAGACTGTGGTCTTCACCCTAGGGCAGTTGGTCCTTACAGCCATACCACGAGGGAGATGTCGCTGTTTTAGGAACCATTTCAAAGTGTCTTTCTTGCAAGGAGGCAGGAAGAAGCATGTCCTGTGAGCTGATAACACCCTGGCCGTGCCTGGGGCAGGATTTCCCCCATCTGCTGCCCATTACCCCGCAGCCCTCCCAGCGCAGAGCGTGGCGGGATGTACATCAGTAGCGGCTCCTAAAACTGTCTGCAAAAGCTAAACAAAGCTCAGCAAAGTTAAACATTTGAAAAGATGCCCAGTCATTGTCACCCCTAACCAAGCTCAGCTGCCTGTCCAAGCTTCAGACATCCTGGGACTGAAGGAAAAGTCCGAGGAGACACAACTTGGTGTTAGAGAACCTTCAGTGAGAGATTAAATAACACACACTATCACAGGCTTCGGGACTGGGCTCAGCTCTAAGTCTCTAGTCCTCGCTGCAGCACCTTTGCAATCTTCATTTAAAAGGAGCTGTGTGCTCCTCACTGGCTGTTTTCAATGCCTGAATTACTGATGCCGTGATATTCTGGGATTTATAACATCTGCTAAATATTTTGGTCAAAAACAAAGATTCAGAACTTCAGATACAAGCCTCATGTACGAAGCTGGATGCAAAGCACAGGTGTATGACCTAAATAGTTTGTTTATACGTGGAATACAGGATCAGTCTTAGATAATCAACCTAGAAATACCTGTTTGCATCAACAGAGTTCAAAACCTCTGGACTACAGACAGTGATGTGGGAATTAGTTCAGACCACCAACAGAATCCTAAATTTATATTCAAGCCTGGGGAGTTAATGCAAATGCACCTCATTAGGCTATTGAAAGTTAAGGCATATTTTACATTTTCTGGTTAAGATACTGTTCTGAAAAATAATGAAAAGAGACTCTGTCACACCAGGGTTTGAGATGCCAGCCCTGGGATGTGATCTGCCTGGGCTGGGGCACTGGTGACGTTAGCCCTGCCCTGCACAAATTACATTTATATCAGTCACAGGGATAATCTCTGATGCAGTGTGGTGTGGTCATAAAATAAACTTAACTGGAAGCATCTGAATTTCGAGACTCTTTGATACTTTCTTCAGGTTCCCACGGGACACGTGTGCTCCCCAGAGCTTGATGTGAGGGCGTTTGAAGTCTACAGAAATCCTTCTGTTGACTTCAGATACTTTGGGACTTGGCTTTTAAAGCTGTGGGTGTAGAAATGTGCTTCATCCCTCTGGATCAGTGTCATCAGCTTTCCTTGCCTTTTAAGGGCAAGCTCTGTTTTTAGAGAAACACTGTGGGATATGAGAGCCAGAAACAAAACAAACTTCCTCCCCCATTACTTCAATATGACTTGTAAGCCTGTTGATTTGGAGCAATAGGCTAAGATTTTATTTTTTACCATCTTGGCTGTGTTTTAAGGATACTGATTGCTGTAGGATTTTAATGAGGTTCCCCAGATCCTGCTGCAGGCCCATCCAGCCCCTTCCCATGGGACAGTGACACTCACTCAGTTGGAACAAATCTCAGCAGCCACTGACCTGGGATAAATGGAACCAGTAGCCTTGAGATAAAACACCTTTCCCAGTTCCCAGCCCACAGTCAATCCATGGTTTAATATTGTTACAGTTAACATGTGTGACTTCACTGCTGATTATCAGAACTGGCTGGTAAGAGGAGCAGAACTTCCCAAAATCATATTTGTGGAAGTTTAATAACAGCCCTGTTGTGTACTGAGAGGAACACACATTCCTCTGCCTGGGGAAAGTGCTGTATGTATTTCATGTTAATGACTGAGATACAGTTAGTGACAATTCATACCAAAATTCACTTTAACTATTCAAAATATGCTGTATTTTTTCTAAACATGCCTTGGAAATATTCTAGTGTCCAAACATTTTACTGGAATAATGTATCTGTCAGATTATGGAAGGAGCTGGTCTTGGGCTAATTCAGTACACACAAAAGTTAATGTAAATACTGAATTTCAATGAGGCAAATATTTCACTGTGAGATCTGCTGTATTAGCATCCAAGTGTTAGGACATAAACATATATTTTAGATTAGTGATCCACAGACCAAATGTATCTGTATAATAGCTAGCCTGGGTAATATTTTTTTAAATGCTGTGATTTCTTTTAGCAATAAGTGAAGCTTCCAAAATGAGTAGAATGGTTTGCCCAGTTTGGATGTTTGTGGGAAGGTCAGGCTTTGACAAAGACGGTAGGAAAATTAGGTGAAAGAATTTTACAGGACTTTCAAAATTATTTAAAACATTTATAAATTAAATAAAACATTGAATGTTTAGGTACTGAAAGAGGAAAAGGGGACCCTCTCTTGCATGTCTGAAGGAGCAGGTGGAGCTAGAAACTCCCTGACCTTCAGGCAAAGGATGAGAGTGTAGAGCCTGTGAGAGAACCTGGGATTTGGGCTGGCTGTAAAGGAAATGTTTCCTCTATTTGAGGAGGATGGAGGGGTGACCTGTTGTTCAGCTCTAGCCCTCAGGCTGCTGGCTCTGCCACTAAATTAGACCTTTTAAAATAAATGAGTTCAATGTTAGATACCAGCTGGGGGATTCTTGTTGGGCTTTTTAAATTTTTCAGGCTTGAAGCTCCTGCAAAGTTCAGAATTTACAACCTACTAATAATGCCACAATATATGTATTTTTATTAGACTTCCTATTGAACACTAGTCTAATACCTTTGCTGTCTTTATTTATGAGGAGATTGTTTCCAGCTACTGTTAATGTATTTTACACAGCCCATGATGTAATTGTTAAGCAGTTGTAATGAAGATTGAAGGTTTAATAATGCCAAGTGTTACAAATTTCTATTTAATCATTCCTAAATCGATTAGTTACTTTCACCCAAATGCCGGGCCATCGAAACAGAGAGAGCTAAAGATCTGAACTGCTGTGGCCAGGCTTTGATAAATGGTATTTTGGTGCAGTGGTAATTGAGTTATTGAATTTACTCATCTTCCAAATGATGTTTGCATTGTCTCAGCATATGTGTTTAGGGCCAGGGGAAGGTCATTAGGAGCTTCAGACCGGGGGCATGTTTGGGTTAAAGTGATTTTGAACAGCCAGAGTTGAGGTTAGTCAATTAAAGGAAATAGCACAGAGAAATGCTACAGAAGGCCACGTTATAGGCTGGGCAGTAGGGAGGTCCCAAAGGCCTGGTTAAAGTCGTCTAAAGGTTCTGTAAGTAAATGTCTACCCCCTGCCCCGGGCTCTTTAGACACAGACAAATTGCTGTGAGAGATGCCCTTCACTTAAAACACGTTTCACCTGTAAACAAATGTCACACTCTGAGAGGCCAAGCCTACAAAGGCCAAGGGAAAACATTAAATGGTAATAGCTTTTGTGCATATAAACACAGCCTTCAATGAGCTTCCTTAAGGGCTGGGACACAGGCAATGGGCCTGATGCCTAAAGAGGCCAACCTAGAAACAGAGACTGGACAGGAGGAAGGGAATAAAGGTGGATATTTATTTGAAAGGCCTTCAGAGGCACACCCTGGGCAGGCCAAAGGCTGCACCCAAGATGGACCCTGAGTCACGAGTTCTTCACACTTTTATAGCTTTGCTCCATTTGCATCTCAACCCAATTTTACCAATTAAACTTCAGCTAATGATGTAATTTCCCCTCAGCTTGCCCCCCTTCTCAAGATGCTGGGTTACACATTTTGGGCCTAGGCCGGGCTGGGTGTCCTTGGAGAGCAGCCTGGAGAGGCTTTGTTCTGTCTGTCTCAGCATGAGAGAGCAGCAGCTCCCAGGCTGCAGGACACTGCAGAGTTACACACTGGGAATACAGAATTTGAAACATATAAAAGCTACAACCTAAGGCATCATGCCCAGGCTGCCCATCTCGGGTGGTGTTTGTGGCAGGGACACCTGGGCTGGCTCGGTTCATCCTCAGTGCCTGTGACGTCCCCACTGAGCCCTGCCCAAGGATCAGCTCCACATTCAGGGCACGATTACTTTGAGGTGATCAAGCTGTCTCAGAGACACAGTTCAGTAGATAATGTATTCAGATCTCCATCCTGGACACAGCTTGCCAGTGCTTTGCCCTCCCAAGGAGCTCAGCATTTCTGTGTGAGCCCATGAGCTGCTGCCCACATGTCTGGGGTGGTTTACTTTCCCCACTCCGGGTGGGAGGATTTCCCTCAGACTTTGCCAGCAGCTCTCCTGAGTGACCAGCCACCAGTGCCAGCAGAGTCCAAACACCCAACCCATGACTGCTGTCTGCATTTCAAATGAAAACCAAAGGAGTTTTGTCGTTTTTCAGGCGTTTCTGACTAATTAGACTGTTAGAACAAGAGAATAGTAAGAAGCAGGAGAAGCCTTTCATGTTTCTGTGTTCTCACACTAATTCCAAAGATTTTCAGAGTACCTGATATTCTCTAATACTCTGAACAGAGTCACAGGGAAGAGCACCCTTGACATGAAAAATGAGCCCACTGTATTTTTAATACTTGGCTAATTGTGTATAGAGACCATTCTTTAGTTTCAAAGCACTGGAAGGAGGCTCCTGTTCTACAATATTTCTGTTGTGCAATTCTATAAAAGCCTGTCATTTTATAAACACACTGGTTTATATTTGATTTCTGTCCTCTAAACACTATTTAAATCACAAGTAATAATTTTTAATCTTGTAAAATGCCCAAAGCTTAAATCAATAACCATTTGATGAATACATAACCCGAGGACATTTTGTTTGGCTGATGAATGATAATTGTGGGAGTGCCTGGCAGCTTTTGTGGTTAAACCTTTGCTTTTATACAATTAAATGGCCGATTCCTTCAAACGTGTGACACACTCTTAAGGATAATTGCACTAGGAGCTTATTGGGGACAAGTGAGACAAAGACCTTTCTCTTGGTGCCTGTAAAGGATCAGCTGGAAAGCCAGGGTGGTCTGGCTGTCCTGGATGATTTTTTGGGTCACTGCTCATGCTGTGTCCGGTGTCCCCTCTGCTGGCCTGCCCTGCTGCTGTGCCAAGGGTCCTGTCTCCCAGCCACCCTCAGGTGCTGCTGCTGCTGCTGCTGCCACAGCCCTGCCCTGGGCTGGAGCCCCTCCAGCTGCCCCAAGGCCAGGCCAGTGGAACCCTCTGCAGTTCTTCGTGGTCAGTTTACATCATTTTGTGAGAGCTGAGCCCAGTAAAGGGACTATGACTGTGCTAATATGCAGACCATAGGATTGCCTCCTGGAGGCATGATGTCTTACCTGGGATTAATGTACCTCAGTCATGTGTTAGTATGAAAAAAACCATTCCCATCCCTCCCTGTAATGTTCCCCATCTCCAGCAATTCCACTCTGGAGCAGAGGCAGTTCCTTCCTCCCCAGTTCTAAAACTGCACCTCCAATAAACCCAGCCAGGGTTGCAGGGTGCCCAAGTGCAGAAGGAGTTTCGTTATGTTCAGAACGATGTTCTTCCCTGTAGTTTGTAGCTGCTGAGTCACTTCCAGCCTCTGCAGTTGCTCTGCCATATGCCAAATTTGTAAAATCTTGTTCACATTTCCTTCCCTCCCTTCACCAGAGAGCAGCTCTTCAGGGGAGGGACATGGAGCTGACAATTACAGCACATCCCGCTGTGAAGGACCTGTAGGACATCCCTGGCCATCAGGCTTTACAGGGACACTTCAGAAGATTCTTTAGCCTTTCTTCCCTGTGCTGATGAAGTTACAAAGTGAGGCACGAGCAGTTTGACTGTAAGATTAGAGATCAGCCAGGAAAATGGTTTAATGCACTGCCATTCCTTTATGTTGGCTCCTCCATCACTCACAAGTGAGGGGGAGAAAAGGTGGGAGAAAATGAAACACTAATTATTTTTTTCTCTAATGATCACTGGCAAAATAAACAGAGCATTTAGAGATTCTGGCATGGATGAGATAGTGAGCATTTATTTTCTGTATTATTCTAGCCACGGTGTCACCCAGGACCACATCTCACATGACAAGGAGCAATTAAAGGAAAATGTGTCCAGGCTATGCCCCTGCCAAACTGAATCATGACCCTTCTTTTGGCAGCCTCATGCATGAATCCCTCCCCTTGGGGAGCACCAGGCAGGAGCTGATTTGCCAACTGCCATGAGCCATACATTTTTTTGTGCATGGATGTCATGTTAGTGACATTACGCACGGGTTGGAAACAGAGTTTATACATCAGCATAAAGAGCTTTTTTTAACGGTGCTGAGATACCCAGAGATGAACTGCAGCATCCAAGGAGGGAGGCAGTGTCTCTTCACAGGGTGTTTGCTTTGTTCCAAGTCAAAATTCACAGCCATTTGATTTTAAAAGACACTGTACAATATATACAGATAAAAGTGTATTAAATTACCTAGTTTGAATATAAGCAGCTGTGGATATGGTAGCTGAGAGCACCTGGGGAGTTGTATACCACAGACATAGGATTTTCTGTACAGTTTATTCAATTAAAGTGTGAAAAGTGTCTAAAAGAGTTATTTGAAGGGCTTTTGTTCTCCTGCACAATCTCTGCCTCCCACTCCTTTCTTTTGTACTGGTCCCAGAACACAGCTCAGGAAGGAAATAATGAAGGGAGAAGTATCTGGGAAGGACACACAGCTCCACAGCAGAGCAGGCTTAGCAACATCACTCCCAGTATGTCTGGTTCACAGAGGAGATTTGAATAACTGTCCTGTATATTTAACATAAACCCACTCATTAGAATTCAACATGCTTATATTGCCTCCACAGCAAACACTGGTTTTATTTCAAACAAAGACATCTCACCAGCTAAAGGAACAGTGCAATGACTTACAGACCAAAGCACAATAAACAGAGTGAGAAACCTTATACAGAATAACATCTAACCTATGTAAATGTGTATTTAATTCATCTGGATGTAGCTACAACTCAGCATGTTCCAACAGCCTGATCAGCTTGGCAGTAGCATTCATACCATGCCAGAACTGGGATTCTGCTGCCTCAACAGCCAAATTTAGTGGCATTTTAGGCACTGTGGAATGTCAGGACTGGCCTCCAGATACTACAGGTCCTGAGCCCTGCATCCCACGTGCCAGGTGCATGGATGTCTTAAGGAATCTTGGATGACTCCAGATGTCTGTACCTACATTTCCGTTCCTAATACTATGCTAAGAGAAACATATTTGTATTTCTTGACAGCAAAAAGCAGCTCTGTTAATCCAAGTTTGCCAACGCAAATTACCCAGAACTCTCTTCATATCAAGTCTGTTGAAAAAGGGAAAGATCAAAACCTCTGGCAAAGCTGGAGATGCTGCTCCAGAAGCATCAGAAAGCCCTGATGCTTTCTCTTAATGCCCTTAGGAGGTGAATAAGATTTTGGGGATCCCATCCTCAATCCTTCATTTCTTATGTGTCTGTTACATCACTGAGGTTCAGACTGTGAACCTTTTCTTTGTTTAAAGACCATCTCAGATCCCTGTCCTGTGCTGCCTTTACAGAGCAGCACTTCCTGAACCCAGCCGTTGTACAGTGTCCTTGTAGGTGTCCCGTTCCTGTCCTTGCCAAAGACTAACTGTGGCACAGAATTACACCAGTACTGCCAATAAATACAGACTCAGGTTATGAAAAATGGTATTGTAAAGTGTTTCACACAAGAGAGGAATCCTAATATACTCTTATATTTATAATTGGTCGTTACAGTCATTAAGTCTGATAAAATTCCCTGAACCTAATCCACCCATTTTTAAATGAAACGTAGTTGGTATTAATCAGTAAGAAAGATTCATTAATTAGCTGGGATCATCCTGTGAACGTGAAAACTCCTCCTGGTGATTAAGTGTAAAGTTTACTGTAAAAAATCCCAAGCTCAAGTACTTCTATAATCAAAAGCTCCATTAGTATTTGGAAAAATCTGCAGTTTTTCCAGAATAACCTTAATACAGTGAGTGAGGCTGTGTCTGTGTGTGGTTCCAGTGTGACAGGAATTTTACCAGAATCCCAATACCCAAAGTGAAAGTACAGAGCAGACACAACTGATAAATACCAGAAGGTAAAACATGAGGCAGGTCCTGTAGGCATGGAACTCAGCCTCCTTGCAATTACCAGAAAACAGAGAAATTGGAAAAAATTCCAGACTTTCAGAGATGACTGCTTTTCCAGAATTGTACTTTGCATTTCCAGCAGTGCTTGGTGCTATGTATCATCACACAGCTGGAGAGAGAAAGGATTGGTTTGTGCTCCCTGCAGGCTTCCAGGAGGCAGGAATACCTTCCCTGAGTGTTCATTCCTCCAGGAGAGCTTTCCCCTGCTCGCCTTTTTGCTTTGCTGATGTGTATTTTCCACATCTCAGCACACATTCCTGGAACTGCTCTTTGCCTGATCCCTTCACAGGGCTCCCAGCAGCACTGGCAGTGCTCAGATCCTCAGCAGCCCTGGGGAGGGCAGTGGGGTATTTCAGTGCTGGGACACCTGAAAGAGGGGTAGGAATGTTCCTTCTTTTCAGCAGAAGTTCACTGCTGCAGATCAGGGCTTTTCAGGATAAACTCACTCAAAGTTGAGCAGCTTTTCACAGACAACACGTAATTCAGAGACATTTAGTACAAGCAGTTGTTCAATTTGTCATGTCTTGGAGTGCCAACATTTTTAACAAAATTAACAAATAGGCACCTCATGGCAGGCAGGGTGAAATGACTCTTTTTTTGTAATTAGACTTCAGACAATATTGTGTTATGTAGTTAAGGGAAAAGAACTTTGCCTCAAATTTCAAAGCGGTGAATCCCAGTTTAATTCTTCTAATGGCACTTCACACAGATGGCTAAAAAGAGTAATTATCTTCTTTAGCTTTCTGCCACCTGCCACAAATGAACTGTTTTCTTTAATTGCTCAGAATTACTCTTAATCACACAAAACAGTTACTTGAGCCCTAGTCACCTATTGCAACTCAAGAGCAAGACTTTAACCCCAAACATGCAACTTAAGAAATTACCCCCCTGACCAAGAGCACAATGCCAGGCTGTGCTGTGACAGTTGGAAAGATTAAAAAGATTAATCTTTTCTCTTCCAGGTCAGAGCAAAGTTTGCAGGCTAATCGCACAAGTCCTGCAGTCTGATCCAAGTAATTACTAGAGGAACCAAAAGGCTATATCCGCAGCAGCAGGAAAAAATTCACACCATTTCTTCCTGTTGATACACTTCCTCCAACAAATGGTCAGTTTTAAAAGCCACACAATCAGTCTGATCTGAAAAATTACTTACTGAAGGACTGAAAGGTGTAACATTAACTATACCTGACTGATGAGTCAAAGCTTTTTAGATTCCTGGAGATATGTTACCAGATAAAATAATCCCATTTCCACTGGGACATCATTTTGAATTAAATCGATGTTAGGTGTTTAAAAATCCCAACATGACACCTTTTGGAAATCTCTGGCTGCATTGTGTTTTATAACAGCAATTCTTGCCTCCCACCACTCAGAATTCATGTGTTTGTTGGAAGAACAGTAATTCTCCCTTTCTTCTTTACTGCTGTTCTTGATGTCTGAACCACATACTCAGATTGCACAGAATAACTCAGAAGCCATGCCATTAGTTCTGCCTCCTGAGCACCACATGGAGCTCAAAAAGCACTAATGCAAATCCTGAGTTGTACCTAGGTCTCTGTGCTCAAGAGAAAGGAAAAAGCACCAAACTTAGTGTTCTGTGAATTGTGAAGTCTGTAACTCTCCGTCATCGTTTCCCCCAAATTTGTTAGAGAAAGTTCAGAATAGAATTCACACACAAGGGGGTATGAGGAAAATTAAGGTGGACACTGCTCAAGAAGAACTCTTTAAGTGAAAACCAACACCAAGCAGACAGTTTCCCTTCTCAATATAAAGTAGTCTATAGTAGAATTGATCTGTATTACAACTTTTCAGGAACACACATTGGTTTTGAAAAATTCTTCCGTTATTTTGAGATGAGACGAACTGATGAATACTGCAGCTTAGTATCTTTTTTGCTGTTACACTTTGTATTTTTAAATGTGTGAGTGGCAGAGAGAAAGGAAATCATTGAGAAGCACAGACCTGGAAAACAGCTTTAAGAAGCTAGTGTGTGTTCACCAATCTCAGGATAAACAGAGCCCTAAACCATGAAATGAGCAATGACTCAGAAACTCCATAGAAAAAGATTCCTGAACTTGATCTTTAAGGAAATTAATTATCTATGACACTACTATTGTACACCAGGGCTTTGCACTGTGCTCCAACTTGGTGAGAGTTTCTATTTCATAAATTCCTTGAACCAGCCTGATTAACACTTCTAAGAGAGTCTCAGCTGTACAAAAAGCCCGTGAGTAGGTGTGAGAAAGAAAAAGTCTGACGGCACCATTGCCCCTGTGTATTCCTAATACAGCAGGGAAGCTTTGTCTATTAATAGTATTTACCTTTGTTTCTTGGTAAATAGCAAACTATTATTGGACAATTATAGTAAAGGTCAGGATCCACTTTTTTTTTCCCCTATAAGAAACATGCTTACTCTGTGTTTAGTTTCAGCTAAAAAGTGCTTTTCATAGAGGAATATAGAGCAGCACCATTTCAATGTATCAGACTTCTGATACTGACTTAATTTAATGGTAGAAGATAAGAATTTTCAGTGGTGCCTGCTCAGGTGTCCTTATTGCCACCCGCTCCAGCTTCCATCTGCGTTTGTGACAATAATAACAATAATAATGACTCATAAAATGTAGCTGTTTTCATATAAACATTGTCCGAGTGACAATAGATTTTTATAACCAGCTCTGTTGGCGGCCGGTGAATGCACTGCTGGTGTGTTGCTGCTGGGAGGGCACGGGGCTGCAGGAAATGAAAACAACTTCAGAAGGAGGAGAGATTAAATACAATCAATCCATCACAGCACGATAAGTAACGGGCTCGCAGAGTTTTAATGGACTAAAGAGTGTAATGTGTTTGGTTTGGGAACCGCAGAGCTTAATCAAGTATTTTTACATTTTTAAACAGGAAATGGCCTTTTCTGCGAAGGATATACACATTTGCAGTGCATAAATCAGTTCCTAAGTCCCAGGATTCTGATCTCATGGTCTTTACCATGCAATTAACTTTAACTCTTTCTCTGAGGAAAGGCCTGCTCATTCTGGCAGTGTAACGTGATGTGATGAGTTGTCGCTGTTGTTTTTCCATGTATCCCAGCCTGGCTGCTGGGAATGGGATCAGGGAGACTCATGGAGAGGGCTGGGCCCAGAGTGGGGTTTCTTTAGCACCGTACAAATGTCAGGTTTATTTAACACTGCCCAGGTTTCGGGCAGGACAGCAGGTAGCTGTGACAGCTGTCTCTTAAATTATGCAGAAAAAGAAGCTGAGGACAAACACAACCGAGCAGTGGCTTGTTAGAGGAATCTCCTGGATACAGCAGTGCTTATTCCTTTAGAAAAGCTGTGGCATCACTTTGCAATAAAATCAGGTAAAATTGAGGGTATGGGTACCTCCTGACAGGGTTGCTGGGTACCGTGGTGTGAATAGCTATTGCCAACATAAAATATGCACAGCCACTCACACAAATATCTCTCATCTGAGATTGCTGATAACTTATCTTTACCCAAATGGGATGGAAAATGGACAAAACGTGCAGTTAATATACCCCCTCATAGACTACTTTTGAGAAACCTAGTTCATGCATTATACATTAATTTAGCCAACTGCACATGCATGGACAGGATATTATGATGAAGGCAGCCACCTTGTCAAAATGTGGGGACACATTAAAACACCGTTGAATGACATCAGGACTGGGAGCCCTGCAGCAGAGCTCAACCACAGATTCTTCTGGAAGCTAAAAGGGGTGCTGGGAATCCCATTCCCTCCAAAAAAACAGATGCCTCTGAATGTAATCACTGTACAGATCCCCCAGTTTACAAGCAGAGGATCCCCACAGACTTTGCTACCTCCTGCACAAGAAATGTTCTCAGTATTAAAGCTTGAGTTTAGGAAAGTCTCGTTTACCTGAGTTGTTTTTTCCCCCTTTCCAATTAAAAACGAAATGCTACAGTGAGGAAGAAGATATGAATGCAGAGAAAGCAAATGTTTGAAACACTTTCAAACAAACACTGAAAGTAAATGGAAAATGCTTGAAATAAGTGTTCCTTTGTAAGTTATGGGAAAGGTTTTTGGAGCATTCTTTAAGGAAAACATACCAGATACAGGGAAGTGCTCATGCCTGTGATTCTGAATGGAAAAAGAGTTGAAAATACTAAAAAAGAAGAAGTCTTTCTCTGCTTTCAAGTAGATCTTAAGTAGAGTTTGTTCTACTTTAACACCTCAGTTAAAGGATTGCACTAAAACTACATATGAACAAGACACTGCTCGGCTAAACTGCTTGGCAGAAATGCAAAATAGACCAACAAACTACTGGAGAAAAGCAGTCCAGCTCAGAATGCATTGCTGTGATTCCAGGGTGCTGTTCCCTAATGATGTACCAATGTAAATACACAGCCTTGTGTAGACAGCTTCACAGTAAAAATTATGGACTGCTTGAATTAATATAGAATTATATTAATGAAATGATAGCAGGGAAATAAATAGAAATCCATATCCCCCAAAATCTTGAGAACTTTATTTTTTAAGAAATAGGAACTGCATTAAGAAACTGCATCCATGGGTGAAAGCACTTGACCTTATAAAACTGTTATTTTATATTGTAACCTCCTTTTCTATCTTTTCTTTCTTTCATTGGCATTTGTTTTCTATTCATGTGCTTCCTTAGTCCTGTCTTGTGTGGTATCATGGCACCATGACCAAAGTGACAGACTTTTGTCTCTGCTGGATTAATCAGTGTGTTCTTTGATCCATAACATATGCTCCTCGTAGACATTTAGCGTCAACATATTCAAGATTTGTGGTCTGGCAGTTTGGTGCCTGATGTTAACCCAGCTGATAGACACTTTGGGGTATTTAATTTTATTTTTTTTCTTTAATGGAGCCTGCCTTTCATCCATAATAGAGCTTAAACAACAGAGTTAAATATGCGAGGAGGTTAAATATTTGGGTTGATAGCTTTGCTTGAAGATGGATTTTTTGGGGGGTGAGAAAGCACTGAGTGGCTCCCAGACAAATCCCAGCTCTCTGTAGGCACAGAGTGGATGTTTTCATGCAGATTTTACCCCGGGGTTTGTGTGTTCATGGCCAGGGAAGAGGACAGGAGCTCCACAGCACCAGGTCTGGGGTCTATCCCAGAATACTCTGGCATTGCTCCAGGGGCACAGCCAGGCTCCACAGACAATGGAAAACCAAGGAAAGTTACTTCAGCTACCAAAAACTGGGCTGCTGTGACCTAGGGCTGAGAGGGCTTTGGGGTGAGAACCCAAAGTGTGTCTGCTGGGATGCTCCTGGTGGGATGCAGGAGGGCTGTCTGCTCCTGTCTGTCTGTCTGTCTGCCTGCTCCTGGTGGGATGCAGGAGGGCTGTCTGCTCCTGTCTGTCTGTCTGTCTGCCTGCTCCTGGTGGGATGCAGGAGGGCTGTCTGCTCCTGTCTGTCTGTCTGTCTGCCTGCTCCTGGTGGGATGCAGGAGGGCTGTCTGCTCCTGTCTGTCTGTCTGTCTGCCTGCTCCTGGTGGGATGCAGGAGGGCTGTCTGCTCCTGTCTGTCTGTCTGTCTGCCTGCTCCTGGTGGGATGCAGGAGGGCTGTCTGCTCCTGTCTGTCTGTCTGTCTGCCTGCTCCTGGTGGGATGCAGGAGGGCTGTCTGCTCCTGTCTGTCTGTCTGTCTGCCTGCTCCTGGTGGGATGCAGGAGGGCTGTCTGCTCCTGTCTGTCTGTCTGTCTGCCTGCTCCTGGTGGGATGCAGGAGGGCTGTCTGCTCCTGTCTGTCTGTCTGTCTGCCTGCTCCTGGTGGGATGCAGGAGGGCTGTCTGCTCCTGTCTGTCTGTCTGTCTGCCTGCTCCTGGTGGGATGCAGGAGGGCTGTCTGCTCCTGTCTGTCTGTCTGTCTGCCTGCTCCTGGTGGGATGCAGGAGGGCTGTCTGCTCCTGTCTGTCTGTCTGTCTGCCTGCTCCTGGTGGGATGCAGGAGGGCTGTCTGCTCCTGTCTGTCTGTCTGTCTGCCTGCTCCTGGTGGGATGCAGGAGGGCTGTCTGCTCCTGTCTGTCTGTCTGTCTGCCTGCTCCTGGTGGGATGCAGGAGGGCTGTCTGCTCCTGTCTGTCTGTCTGTCTGCCTGCTCCTGGTGGGATGCAGGAGGGCTGTCTGCTCCTGTCTGTCTGTCTGTCTGCCTGCTCCTGGTGGGATGCAGGAGGGCTGTCTGCTCCTGTCTGTCTGTCTGTCTGCCTGCTCCTGGTGGGATGCAGGAGGGCTGTCTGCTCCTGTCTGTCTGTCTGTCTGCCTGCTCCTGGTGGGATGCAGGAGGGCTGTCTGCTCCTGTCTGTCTGTCTGTCTGCCTGCTCCTGGTGGGATGCAGGAGGGCTGTCTGCTCCTGTCTGTCTGTCTGTCTGCCTGCTCCTGGTGGGATGCAGGAGGGCTGTCTGCTCCTGTCTGTCTGTCTGTCTGCCTGCTCCTGGTGGGATGCAGGAGGGCTGTGCCAGCCCACAGCATCAGGAGGGCAATTCCCAGGAAATGCCACTCCTCACCCGGCTGATTCCCAGGAACAGGGACCCACACAGGCTCTGCAAGTGAGTGGCTGATATGGGAAATACGGCCTTTATTTCCTCTAAGTGCTGTGTCAGACTGCAAAAAGTTGTATCAGAGGAAACTGGCAAGGGTAGGGAAAAGAGCAGAAGAAATAGGGGGTAAACCAAGATATTTTTCCTTTAGTGTATCAATTAAATAAAGGATATCAATTAATGAGATTCCAACAAATTAATTATTTTTCATTGAGAGGTACAGCGTGAGATTTATGGCTCAGCTACTCCTTTACTGATCATGCTGCTATAAAGGGCTACAGAATATATTGCTTTCTACTATGCCATGCACAGCTAGAAATGGCAAGTATAAAACGGGATTAACTGCCCTCAAAATAGTCTGGGCTTGAAATTACTTGTACAAGGCTGATGTCAAAACTCCTTTTGAGTTCAGGAGGTGCTGAATTACCTCCTCATCCCCATCTTCTGCTGCACACAGGCACGTCCCTGTCTATGGCAGACTGGGCCCCAAAATAGTCCGTGTAATTCAGAGCAGAGAGGATTTTTATTTTTTTTTTAAAGCATTGTCCTGCCATGAAGAATTAAACAGAAAATGAATGGAGAAACCAAATGTCAGCTGCTCCCTTAGACTTCAAGGTTCAGGAAACTGCTTAGTGGGAGTAGGAAGAGACTGGCAGGCTGAAATGTAAGAGAATAATTGCATTATAAGAAGATTATGGAAGATTATTTTTCTTGCGGGCCCCAGATTTCTGCAAAAACAATCATGAATTGCATCCTACATGGCAAAATGAATTCCCCCATTCCTCCAAACAACCGGGGTTTATTAACTGCGTATTCCTTTGGTGTGGGCAAAATTAAAAATGAGCTTCTATTGCAAAACATTCCATGCATCTTTCTTCCCTTTGACAACGTGGAGCTTAATGTGATTAACAATGTGGCAGCTCGTAGCAAGAGGAAAAATAATTGTTTTGTTTGTGTTTTTTTCGATATACAACCCCCCCTAAAAATGAAGAAATCAATATGCATCCTGGGAGAGTTCCCCCAGCAGAGGTTGGGGAGCAGGGTGGCCTGCCTTCATTTCCCTATCAATGTGAGGCTCCTGCAGCCCTGGCTAGCCGGGCTTTTCTTTTTTAATGTTTAACTACAACCACTGGGACTGGAATCAGAGCTTCTCGTGGCCCAGTATGAATATTAATAAGACACTGGGCCATGGAGTTCCTGGCTGATTTTGACAGTTTAAAGGATCAGTTAGTTAATTAGAAGATGACATGGCACATCGCATCCCTCGGCTCCGTCCTGCCTTCTGTCTCCTCTTTTCATTTTCTTTTTTGACATGTTAGATTACATCATTACTTGTAGTTTCACTTGTTAGCCACACCATGAAATGAGACTATTTTAAGCTGTAATTATTGTGGTTTCTCTCCTCCGCTAAGAACATGAAACTCAAAGAAAGCAGAGAGCAACTTGAATTTCAAAGACTTAGGAATACATGCCTGGCAGTTTATAACCTTCTAACTACAGCCAAGAAACAGAAAAAAAATTAAGTAGCACAGAAAATTGTGTTGATTATCATACTGGCAACCAATGTAGTGTTTTAAGTAGGCAGCCCCATCACCTGGGCTTCATCTGTGAATTAATTAATGCTTTCATAGGTATAGCTCTCAGAAATCCAGAGTCTCTTTCCCCCAGCCATGAAGGGATTGTCCCTCTAGATACGTGTGTGCAATCCAGTACATTCACATCCTAAACAGAGTCTGAGTTTTCTGTCATCACCATGCTCAGAACGGACACAAATAATTTGAAAAGAAAGCACAGCATTCTGCAGAACCCTCTCGTTTGAGGAGAGCAAAGATAGGCAGGGGATAAGAAATGTTATTGAAATCTTATTTGCCAACTACACCTGATACCTCAAAATAGTCAAACCACAACGCAAAACAAAAATATTTAAAATAAATACAGTCACACCATAAATCACTCAAACTTCCAAGTGCTGCATCCCACTGTTATGCTGCTGTCATCCCCCAGAATGAAAATTCTGGATGCATAATATAACTTTGAAAGAAACACGACCACTAATTTTGTCTATTAGTAGATAATCTCATCAATTAATATTTGTAATCTAACTTCCATTCTGTCTGTAAAATTCCTGCCAAGGACATTGGTCTATTTCTGCGGAGAAATGCAGAGAAACATCAGTCTGCAGGAAAACTGGAATGCAGTTTCTGGATTAGGGAAAACCAGCAGCTCTGAGGCTTCACTGGAAATGAGAAGATTAGTGGGTCAATGTGTCTTCCGATAGGAATGACCATTTCTGGGTTATGATTCCCTGTGTATTTTGCCATTTCTTTTATCAAATATTTATATTTGTGTATCCATTTCAATACTGCCTGATCAATACTGCTTATCAGAATGTGTGTTTTGAGGGAAGAAATGGCAGAGGAAATACAGCTGAGGGATAACTCAATGCAGTTGGCCAATACAAGAGCCCGTGTGGGTAATTTATTTCTTTCATTAAGGTAAACACGTCACCTCCTATTGATTCACAGGGCTGCCCAGAAATACAGTGCTAATAAAAGGTGGAAATCACTTCCACTGCCACTGAGGACAAAGCCAGGTGATGTGACCTGGAGAAGGAACAAAGTTGGGAGTTATGTGCCCTCCAACAGGGATTCATGCTTGGACTTGATGATCTCAGAGGTCTTTTCCAGCCTAAATGCTTGTATGACTTTCCTCATTGAACCAGAATTCCTTGTTCAAGATGAGTCAAGTTAGGCATAAAAAGTGTCCTTCTTGTGTCAGAGAAGGCATTAACACTCAGAGTGTCTTTTATCCAATCAATGGTTTTGCAGTAGGATTGATTTTATAATGAAATGAGACATGAGCCAGCGTGGCTGCAATTCCATGGGCTGCTGAGATTACATTGCAAAGGGGATAAATGGGAAGCAAATGTGATGCTGGATTGTTGGTGTTTCATGAGCTAGACGATGGAAATCTGCTCTGGGCAGGACCTGAATGACCCTCTGTATCCTCCCATAGTTTCAAGATTGGTGGTGCTGGGAGAGCAGCAGTGAATTCCCAGCACAGACACAGCCTGGCTGTGGGATTGCAGCCAGCCTGAGTCCCCATTTCCCTCTGTTCCTCTCCTCTTACCCCACACACTTCATCTATTTTCCTGTACTTTTGCTGCAGCACAGCCTCTGCTGCTGCCTCACATCCCAGCAGAGTCATTGCTGTCCCCTCAGAGAGCCCACAGTGGAATTAATCACACACACCAGCTCTGGAGCTAATGCCAATCTCCTTCAGTGAAAACACATCTTTCCCAACTTCAAAGACAGAAATGAACACTTACATTTCCTTTGTTCCTAAAAGACTCGAATCCCGTCTCATTGAAGGTCTGCTCGTCTCCTGGGTCTTCCCTGCATAGGAGCTCTAGCTGAGAATTAGCAATCAAACCCCTCATTGTCCACCTGAACCTAGAAATGAAAACAAAGGCAAACATATAAGCAAGTCCTTGCATTCTGACTGCCATTTACCATTAATACTTAATATTCCCACATATTCTTTTCATCGGGTGGTTAATATAAAACCTAATGAACCATAGATGGCATTCCTGTTTTGCTCTGTTTCATATTAAGTGTGGAGCAGTAAAAACTGAGAAATGAAAGTTAGCATCTTTTCAAATAGAAATGGCTTAAAATTCTTAATATGAATACAGTAGCTAAAACACAAAAGTGAAGGCTGTGATCCTTAGCAGCTCTTGGCAGTTTCTGGCCATAGGTGATTGAACATTATTCAGCTGACCCTAAGGGGAGTTCATCTGGAGACATTAAGGTCAGAGAGTAGAAGCACTTGGACACAGTCAAATGGATTTTACACCTTTGTATCTCTCTGACATTACTGTTTTGCTTCAGCAAACTGCCTAATATCAGATATATCCTACTGGGTACCTTTCTAAATCACTTCAATTTTCTTTGTCCCTGGGCTACAGTTATATGATCAGGAGCCAAAGCTATCACAGGCTATGATATACTATTTTACTTGCTCGTTTGTATTAGGATGAACTTTATTAGCTTTTGGGACACGTGTCTATCAGTTTTGAAGATGAAGTACTATGTCAATAGCTTTTATGCAGCATTCAAGTCCACCGAATCATTTGGCGTGCTCTGAGATTATTAAAAGTGTATTATCACTTTTACAGAAAACGTTCTTATTTTGAAATAACCATCACTCAGAGCAGCCTGTGCTTACCAATACTGTCTCTCTGAAGTGATATTTCACAGCAAAATCAAAATGGGGATTGATGCTCTATAAGTAATTTCAGATTTGAGAGCACGTGAACCTTATAAACACAAGTGTAGAACTAACATTTGACTCCACACTCCTGTACTTCCATTATCCACTTTCTTCCTTTAAATCTTCCTAATTTGCTATTGTATATTCTTGTAACTGCTAACAATAATCACAACACTTTCACCATGTAAAAACTGACAATTTGTACAAGCTTGAATTTGTCATTCTTCTTAAATAGAAGCTGTCCAGTTAAATAACCTGTAAAAAATTATAGAGATTAGTTTGGCTGTTGCAGCATCAAAACCGGGAAATCAAAGATGCATTTTGTGAGGAAGCTGAGGTTTCAGCTAACACAGAAGAAGCTTTTAGAACACAAATCCAGCCTATAATGAGATTTTCTCATTTCCTCGCCAGCCTTCCGTACTTTTGGTTTTGTGGCTCTCAGTGGCTGCTTCCATTGTGTCATGAACGGGGAAGGGATGAGGGATTTGAGCTAAAGGACAAGGAGAGTCATCTGCCTCCAGGTCCTTCCCTCAGCTGGGCATTGCCAGGCTGGAAGTGTCTCAGCTGGCAGATGGTGATTCTGGAGCTGGTTGTGCTTAGGTGAAAGAGCACTCCCTTTCTGATCAGTTCATTCTCTGGCCTCGGCAGCTCAAACCCTGTTTCCCCCGTTTCCATCATCACTGGAAATCCTGCTCGTACATCCTCGGGTTCAGGGATCACCTTTTGTCTTCAGCTTTGGCCAAGACCTCTTGGCACTGCCGTAATGGACACCCAGGGAGGCAGCCCAGGGGAGGAGGAGTTCCTTGGTCCATAGGTCAGCTCTCCTGGTTCTCCCCATCACAAGGTCTCAGTGGCATATTAAACAGTTATTTACCCTATTCTGACCTCATCGTTCCGCTTTGTGAAAGGCTGAATTAACACAATAACGTTGGATGTGCTGGCCCTGCAGTGCTGACAGTGCTGTGATGCTCCCGAACATCACTGCCTTTCTCAAGTGGCATAAATTACAGAGATATCAGACTTCTTCTATCTGTTCAAGGACAGAACAGTTCCTTCAGCAGTTTAACAATAAGTATCATTTCATTTAAGTTACTTCTGAGGATTGGAACTCTTTCAGAGATGCTAAGTGGAGCAAATAAGGATCTCAAGACTTCAGCATTAACTGATGGGAATAAAGCCAAAGTTTTACATTTGCTTTCACATCCTCTCTTGTGGTATGTTTTAGTTTAAATATTTTGGCTCAGTCTTGAAGCTTCCAATGCATAGGCAGATTGCTATGCCCACATGCAAAAAAACCCCACCAGAATTGAGATCTTCTTGCTGTTATATTTAGAGTATGTATTTAATTATTGTGCCTGCACGATGCCATAGAAAATCCTGGTTTGCTTTCACATATTCAACAAAGAACTTTTCAGAAGGGTATTTTTAAATTAGATCCACGCTAATTACATGTATTATTAAGAACCCAACGCTTCACAGCTATCAGTGGGCTGTATTATTGAACATTTTCAAATAAACACAGGGAAACAGAGCTCAGTCTGAGCACATTCCCAACAGAGGCACTCGAGCTTTAATAAAGGTAACCCAATGGTTATAATTAAAAAGCACCTTCACACACTTTGAAAAATCCCAGATACTTAACTTTAAAGCATGGTTTTGTAACACAGTTCTCTGTCACACCACTCTGGGTAACCATAATCTGTACAGTTCCATGACTTCTGTTTATTTAACACACCAAAGCAAGAATTATTTATAAAGTCACAGCTGTTCTTTTTCCTAGCTTTTGTTTCTCACAAGTCTTAAATATTTGTAAAAACAAGAAAAGTAATTAAAGTATTGATACACTAAGCAAACGCTTCCCTAATCACGCTGCTTAAATAGGAATCACTTGTTTAAACAGAACTTGCTGAGTATATGTACAGAAATACAATGTTAAATAGTTACTGCATAGTAGGAAAGCCAACTTGCATTTAAAGAAACAAAATAAACAATGCCAAGCCATCACTGATATCGCAGCAGCCACTCCAGCATTAGGAACTCCCAGCCCCGAGCTGGGTTTGGTGTGTGGCCAGCTCTGTGCAGGAGCTGTGTGCCATCTGCTCCTCACACAAAGGACACGAGTTTATTCTTGCTGGTGGGAACTGCTGTCCGAGAGCCAACCCTTGGCAGCGCCAGTGCCTACCCTTGAAAAGCTGGCAGAGAGTGCTTTTTAGCCTTTGAGTTCTCTAATAATGATCCCCTCCAGGGTGCAGGTCCCTCATGAGTGCTTCATTTCCCTCTTTATTCTGATTCACCATCCCGTGCAGACAGGCAGGACACCTGAAGTGCATCAGTCTCCTGCGGATTCCCCTTACCTGCCAGCACCTGGCAGGCTTAATCAGGGAATAAATCAAACATTTAAACAGCAAAATTGATATTAAGTTTGTAGCTGCAAGCTGAGAGATTGCAAATTGAAACTAAGACACGTACAAAAAGCAAGACCAGCCCGTGGTCTGTGGCAGCATTCCCTCCTTGTCTCCAGGACCTCCGGCTTCCCGGGGACGAGAGCAGCACCCTCCCCTTTGTGGTGGCCCATGTGGCCTGGCTGCTTCCCACCTTCTCCTGTTCCCTGGGAATTAGCTTTTGGACACAAAAGCAAATGTCTGATAGTTGGAGCCAGGTATTGTGGTGGAGGGGATTTTGCAGCCGTGGTCACACGCAGGCAGTCAGGGAGTGAGTAATCTAGATAAATGCTAATGAAAGCTCTTGCTGGCACCTTGTGTATTCAAAGGCTATTTCCTATTGTTCCCAGTCAGCTGGCTCGCTGGCTTCCCATTCAGCCTGGATTGCTCAGATTCAGCTGGGACCACTCTAACATTCCCATTACACGTGATATAAACCCTCCACTGCCGTACATTTGGTTAAGCTCATTATCTGTGGCCCTGGCGAGACCACACATGACACGTTGTTAGCGCCGATGACAGATCCCGTAACGAGCTGCCCGATCCCGACACGCCAAGGGAAGCTGGTTTACCTGCCCCAGGTACAGCAGGGGGTGATGGGGGTTCCTGTGAGGCACCAGGATTCCTTGGTCAGTGTGTTATAAAACAGGTGGAGTCACACAATTACCATCCAGCCCATCCCAGCAGCTCGTGTGGCTCTCCCTGCCTGAATGGGTCCAGCACTGAGGAGCACAGGGAGCATCCCTTTGTTCCCAATATCCATCCTCCCACCTCACAAAGAGCCATTAGGAAATGGAGCTGGCCTCCTCAGACCTCCAGGCATCACTCACCAAACTCGTTTGAAGTCTCACAGGAATTAAACTGGAAGATTGTACCAACTTTGTGCTGAGAACACACAAATTGCAACAGCTTAGGAGCTGACCAAATTTAGCAGATTTCACAGGGACAACGCAAACCATCCCGGTGCCAAACTTCAAATTCTTGTTTCAAATTATGTTGATACTAAAACCTTCTCAGAGAAAGCATCCGGAATTTCAGAAAACAGGCAAACATTTTTTTCTCCCTTTAAACTTACTCTTGGAAATTACTGAAACTTCAGCTCAAGTGTGCCATTAAAGGCAGAAATCAGCACTGGACAATGCCCAGAACACAAGTTCACAGCCCAAATGTTTAAAGTTTGGCAAAGTGCTGTAAAAACGAGTCTATATTGACCCGAGGCAGTGCTGCCGTTTCTGCCTATGAGATGAATAGGGAGATGCAAGTTGTATTTCAATAATGGAAACATCTCCAGTGAGATGGGCACTGGCCTGGCTCCAGGAGCAGCTCATTTACCAGGGTGAACTCCTTGCTGCTGGGGCTGTGTCAGCTGAAGAATCCTAAACATCACATTTATGGGACTCCCCACTCACACATCAAAACGAGTCTTCTGCTGGGCTTACTCTCCTGGCCTGATGCAGGGATTATCTCTCTGAATCAGATGAAACATTATCTCCTGCAGTCTCTCACGTTGCTATAGGGAAATAACAAATAGGTGCGCTTCCGTCAAAACTTTGAAACTAGAAATGAAATATCCCGCATGTTTCTGGTTTATTTCTAAGCAGATCCAGCTGCGTGCTATTCCTAAAAAAAATTCCAGACTGACCTCAGCCACCTGAACAGAATGCTAACATTTATTTAAATAGCATCTAGTATTTGAGAAGAAACTTAATTGCATTTAGAAAGAAAACCAAAATCACGGACAACATTTTTGGAAGCTTTACCTGAAGCTGCTTAATCAAATTACATAACCAAAAAAATTATCTAATCAAAGCCATAAACCTTTTTACAATTTCCATAGAGTCTGAGGTTTTTTTGTTTAATTCATTTATCATCATCATCTTTTTCTGCTTTTAGGGAACACTAGTTTCCTCATGCAAGAATTTTACAGTTGTTCAGGATCCACAGTCACTGGCTGTCAACCAACTTTGGAAAAGCCATAGTATGTGACTGACATATCTGACCAGGGATAGCCTGAATCATTCCTTGAGGGCAGCAGTAACATCCAGGCTTCCTCTGCCTTGCTCCAGCCTTGCAATTCCTACCACCATGGCAGCAGTTCTCTCAACAGGGAAACAGCACAGTCACAGCCCAGGGATAAAGTTCCTGCTTGCTTTTGGGTGTTTGGCAGGGGTTTCAGTCACAGGGGGGGTTGGAAGGGACCTTTGGAGATCCTCCAGTCCAACCCCCCTGCCATGGCAGGGTCATCCAGGGCAGCTTGCACAGGGTGATGTCCAGGTGGGTTTTGAATAACCCCAGAGAAGGAGACTCCACAACATGTCTGTACAGCTGTTCCAGGGCTCTGCCACCCTCACAACAAGGAAGTTTTTTCTCATATTCAGGTAGAACTTCCTGTGTTTCAATTTGTGCCCATTGTCCCTTGTCCTATCGCTGGACACCACTGAAACGAGGTCTCTTTTCTTTCTGTTCTTTGTTTCTTTCTATAGGCAGGCAAATTTTGCTACCAAAATAAAGCCTCAGAGTCAAGGAACCCCTTCTTGTCAGTCTCTATTTACTAAAGTTGTACTAAAGCACGATCTGCATTGCAGTAACAGAACATTTTAATGCAAACTGTGAGTCCGTGCCACTGTAGCAGAGCTGAGTATCCTACAAGACACCCACAGCAAGCACCTGTGTACAGTTTGGACAGAAAAGATCCTTGCACAACATTTCCCTTGTGACCCACAGAAACTGGCTGAGCAAATAGTCCAAACCAGTTAGATAAGCAGGGCACAGGATCCATCCAGGCTCTCCATGCAGTGCCTGGGGGAATGGCACCCCTGCTCTCACTCCTGACTGCTCTGTCATCTTCTCTTCTTTATGGCAGAGTGAATTGCAGTGAGGTTATAAAAATGCACCCCCTTCTGAATGCTTAAACAACTGGGAAAATTACGGTCAATCCGCACTCCCCACACAAGGCAGTGCTTCCCACAGACTGGAAAATATCCATAAAGCCCATGAGTTACGAGTACTTTTCTAGCTCATTGGGCAGTTCACTGCTGCCTTATCCTTTACATCTGTGGTACAGGTTTAATGCAGATCTACGCACTCAAATGCTGAGTAGTCATAAATGCCATACTGATTTTATTGTACATATTTTTATAATCTCATAAAGTTTATATTTTTAATATCACAGATAATATGTGAACCTGCCATTTACACCACTCAAATACACAATGGGAGTCAGGAGCATAAATGGCTATTTTTCACTTGGATTACATATTAATCTAAAGCTAATCTATATTATCACAAAACTAAATTATCTTTTTGTTGGGGTTTTTTTTGTCCCTAAATCCACATCCATTCACATATATCTTCTTTGCTTTGCAGCCAGGTCCTAAGGCTGGGCAGGCTTTCAGGGACAGAGATGCCTTTCTCTGTTGTGCCTGTTAAACACCCAGTTCAGTCAGCCCCTGCTGTAAAACTGAGGCTCTCAAATAGCACCACAGTCCAGGAGGGAAATAAATGCTACTGAGCATATTCAACTTCGCCGTGGCTGAGTTCTGTACCGTGACATTCATTTCATTGTGCCTTACGTTTAAACCCCGCTTCCAGCCCGCTGAAATGTGGCAAGAATTATCCTGAGGGACCGTAGTAAAACGCAGTCGTGTTTATTTGTAATTGCTACAAAATGGTTTACAAAATTGTTAGTGTCCTTTATTATGCCTGCTACTGAAGCACTTGCCTGTTAATTAGAGAAATTTCAGCTGTCATAGCTGGCAATTATAGCTTGTGTATCACTGTCTGCTATGAATAGTCAATGAGAGCTGATTAATATGCATGAGTGGCGGTATATAGCGGTGCCTGGGCGCCGGCAGAGGCAGAGGGAGGGAGCTGGCAGCGCTGAGAGCCGGGGACGGGCAGAGCTCCGCTGCGCTCCCACCGCCGCTGCCGGCTCCACCTGCGGCTCCCAGCCGTACCTGGATGTGTGCTGGCCGCGAACATCGCTCTGGCTGCTCGGGGGAGTAAGGAAGATCCTTTCTGCCGCTTGAGTTTAAACATGGGATGCAGTTTGTGCACTCTGCAGAAGCCAGAAGAGCAGTACAAGTTGCTGTATGAAGTTTGTCAGGTAAAGGATTGGATTTCGTTCCTAAAAGCAAATGTTCTCTTTTAGGTTTGTGGCCGCTGTTAAGGGCAGGGAAGCTGGAATACCAGGAGCTGGAAATGAAAGGGGGTTTTGCCTTGTTTGAAATGTGTGTGATAACGATTATGTTTTTAGGCTGTACCTTCCCATTTACACGTGCAGAACTTCAGATATATTTAAATGTAGCTATATTATACATCAAACTTTTCACAAAACTTTAATCACAAAATAAGGCTGTGTTCATTTCTCCAGTGTATAGTGGGTAAAATTTCTTGTCAAGGGTCGTGGTCACACACTCCTTACACAAGTGGAAAAGATGCACGAGGAAGGTTTTGTACCTGTTTACAAGTACCTAGAGCCACTTGTTTGTGTGCAGTGCGTTCGCTGGTGCTCAGTCTGCTTTGTGAGTGCCTGTCACTGGGAGTTTGTGTCTGGTTGTTGTAGGTTTTGCACCTCGGTGTGCAAAAATACCAGCTAACAGACAGATTTGACAGCAGATTAAAACTACTGCCCTACAGATCTTTACAGACCAAATTACTCACATGAACCTTCTGAGAAGTTTTCTGTGAATGTATTAACACATCAACCTCTATCACAAAGATTTTATTTCCTGTTTCTGCTTTTCCTTCTGCCTGCCTCTGAAACTCCCTACTCTGTCACATCTACAGTACAATTGGGACTGAGGCAGGGGGATGGAACCCTGCAAAGTGATGGCCAGGTGCTTCAGGCTGTATTCCTGCAGATCTCTTTGGAAACAATCACAAGCATATACACTCCTAGTTAACACTGAAAAGGTGAAGTGGGTGGTCTGCACAAAGACTCTGGATGGACAGACACTACCCAGATCCTTGGAGCTGTACTTTTACCCCCTTGCCATTCCTGAGGTGGTTTAGGATAAGTGACAATTGCTGGGTGACATTCCCAGCGCTGCTCCGTGCTGCCGGCAGAGGGGATTGCTCAGCAATCCCGGGTCCTGCTGCCTTCCCACCTGCGGCTGATCCCAGATACCGATGTCACTGACAACAAAGTGAATAAAAGATGTGCTCTGTATGTTATGCTAGCAGGGAAGTGATTAAATTTTAACCACGTCGTTGTGATCTAATTCTCGCTCGCGCACCCAAAGGACGCTGACGCTTTGTGGAATAAAAAAAAACCTGTGGGAGCAAATAGAAAGACATGTTGACTGTCATTTCTATTTATACCAGCACACTTCCACTGGCTAAGCTGCTGTGCATGTGATGGGGGGAGGAATTTTAGAGGGAGGTAATCAGATTTTCCAGGCAGTGTTCTGAACTGAGAACCAGCTGCAGATGCTGCCTGCAGCAGCACACCTGGGGCCAGGTATGGTTTGTGTGAGTGCTCTGCTCAGATGCAGCAGTGGCTGTGGGAACTTCCTTATCCTGCCAAGTTTCTGTGCACTCTGGGTTTGGGGACTGTCACTGAGTCACATTCAGGAGTGCAACAACCAGGACAGACTGAGACAGCACCACATCGCGAATGTTGTGATTGCTCAGGAAGCTTGCTCAATTTTTGTTGTGAAGGGAAGGTGGCAGAGAACGTTTGCAACTTAGTGACATCTCCCAACAGATGCAGGACAACATTCTTTAAATACACGTCCTGAAATCAGTCCCAGGAACAGTTCCTGCTGACATCTGAGATGACTGAACTATCCAGTGCTGGCTGCAGGTGCAGATCCCTGGCAGGAGTTTGGATTTAGAAATCAACCTGCAGAGTGCTGCAGCCTGGTTTCAGCAATGTGAGAGTGCCCAGTACTCCTCATTTAGTATGGAAGTCTTTTGGGAAACACTGTTGGAATACCCTCAGTTTCCACAGAAGTGGAAGGTACATGTAATCCTGTAAAACTGGGATTTCTGACATAGTAAAACCTGAATTATTTAAGACTATAATCCCTGATTATTCTAGAATATAAATAACTGTGCAAAATTATTTTAACAGGGGTCTACTTTGATTTCTCTATTTCGCAAGATGAGAGGGAGGGAATTCTATAGCTTATGGAGCACATCCAGATAATTATATGTCACTACAGCTATAAAAATACGTCCTCATGTAACCTATGTACAAGAGCAATCACTTAAAATTTAACGGTGAGGGAGATGAAGAATCACTGTCGTTTAAAATTACAGAATATAGAAGATAAAAGTTTCAAAATCTGCCAACAGTAGAAAATGTCTCTTACAGTGGTTTCATGTCATCCATGTAACCCTAATATCATGTGATAAGTAGGCATTGCTATTTAAGAAGTCTGAGTTAGACAAAATTTGCATAACTTGGTTTTAGGGAATGTTGAGCATTGTTACAAATAAATCCCCTTATTTTTTAAAAGTTCATGACTCCAAGATGTTGGAATTCAGAAAACACTTGAAGGAATTAATAATAGTACATAACTGCACTTTCTCTGTTAGGCCAAGAGCTTTAGTGTGGCTGGGAAATTAATGCTTCAATAAATTACAATTCCAGAAGGTCCGGTACGGCTGGCTCCCTAAGTCCTCGTAACAGTGAGCACAAAGAGGATCAAATATACCAGGGCTCAGGCTTTATCCCTTCCTCATCCATAGATAATTCAAAGAGATCCTCTTCATTAAGGGCTTTGGCACATTGCCTACAATTTCTTTTTGGGCCGCTGTGAGCTTAATGATGCAGAACAATGGTCTTCCCTCTTGTTGAGCACTTACCTTATTGTACCTTTAATCACATAATAAAAACCAAATTAAGACACCTCGTCATTAGAGCCTGTTGTAGCTGTGCATATCAATGCTTGGTGGTACAAATACAAAGGGGACTGTGGCAGCCTGGAGCCTTGGTGCAGAGCAGTGTCACCGCTGAGGAGCGTGGCAGCAATGGGATGCAGATCCCATCTTAGGAGTATCCCAAAGTTTACTTCCCAGCTGAATACAGTATATGAAATGAAGTGATATATGCTCTTATATTTTTGGGGTGTCTGGTTAAATGAAAGTCTTCTTAGGAAGATTAAAAGTTGTGAAAATGGAGGAAGAAGGGGAAAGAAAGAAAACCAGAAAATTGGGAGGGTGTTTAACACCAGGTTTTCGATGTGCTTTTCTCTATGTCATCAACTCCTACATAAACAATAACAGAAATAAGGGCTTTTCACTTTGTATAGAAATTGCTGGGGGACTAAAAAGTAAACTCCACTGGAGGAAACGTACAGAAGAATGAGTCATCTGAGATAGAGCTTTTGTGTCTGTAAAATGAAGTAAAGTAAGATTAAGCCTGCATTTTAAGGAACTTTCTCGGTACCTGTTTCACACTAAGCACACATTGCCCACAGTATGGGAGGTAAACACACAATGAAATCATTTCCTAAAGGGACACAGCATTTTATGGAATCCTCACAGCATCACAGAATGGTTTGGGTTGGAAGGGACTTTAAAGAGATCTTGTAGTTCCAACCCTACTGCCATAGGCAGGGACACCTTCCACTGGGAGAATTTCCAAGGATATCAACATAGAATTTTAATTCATAGATGACTCTAACCTGCATGGGCAGTGCTCAAAACTGTTCCCTGGGATTTAAGATGACAGAACTCACCCAGTGCTCTCAGTGGGAAGACACCATAAGAACAGCCCATCAAAACTAGCACTTTGAGCTGAGAAACCCTGAGCTTAGTGAGCACAGAGCCCAGCCCCTTCCTGCAGGCTGTCCCTCCAGGGTAAGGACAGGCTGGCAGGAAACAAGCTCATGTTGCCACTGCCCTTGGTTCAGCTGAGCCGAGGTCAGAAGATTCTGCTCTGTGATTGTTGAGCTGGCACCTCTCACAAATACTAAAGTTCATATATAAATAAACAGTTGTTGCCATGATCTTTCGGCGTGTCGGAAACTTGAAAGCCTCTCTCACATGCTCCTGGCCTGGCACGTCCCCGAGACACAGAAAAATGACAGTGTTGGTAAAAAACAATAGTGGGCAAGTTGGATTTGTGTGTTAAACCAGACTGAGATGCTCTGTGGCCAAGGTTATATAAGCACCAAGGTCAGATACAAATTCTGTGCTAATGAGAGGTCAGCAGTGGTGAGGAACAGGCCAACACTGTTTTCCATTGGCAGCTTCCAGTGGCATCGCTTGCAGGCTCTGTTCTCCAGCAGAACTCCCACACAAACACTCTGCACTGAGCTAATCACCAGAGCAGTTCCCTTCGCCATCAGAATTCCATTTGCACGTTCAGACTTGAGAAAATGAGACTAAAGTAATCAATCAGTAAGAAAGCCTTACTCAAGGAAACAGTCTAACTAGACTTAAACCTACTGAGCAATGATGTTATCCTTAAAGCAGGGCCAAAGTGAAGCTTGCCAAAATAAACATTCAGCTCAAAAAAAAAAAAAAAAATCTAATCAAAACTGTAAGATTTGGAAAACAGAAATAATTGCCTCTGTACATATGCTTTTCACACCCTCAAATTTAATTGGGCAGCCAGAGAATTAGTTGCTCTACATTTCAGTAGTTTTCCATGTTAAAACCAAAGTGGTGGTGCCAATTATAGGGAACTGCTCTGCTTGAAATACAGTGTATGGCTTCAAGTGCTCTGTATGTACAGCCTGTGCTGCAGCTGAAATTAAGACTAGCGCCGAAGTTCGATTCTGTCACTTCACTGCCATTAGACTTGACCTCAATAACAGTTGTGAACCTATCACACTTACTTCAAAGTAGGCATGTGTTTGCTTAAATAAGATGTTAATTCCGAGGGCTTTGTTCTAGACGGGGTTTTCTACTGCAGAATTAGTTCAGCTGTAGAAAAACTCTGCTTGACAGACTGGAGACTCATAATCTTCAGAAAACTGCCCTTTAATGATCGTGGCGCCTGTCTGTGGCTCACAAGTCCCCTTTCCTAATTAGACATTTACCAGAAACTGGCAATTGAAATTTTCCTCTTCACTTGATGATGAATAATGCAATGCCTCTGTTAGGGTTTCTCTGGAAGATATTCTTTTTTGTAAAGTTAGAGGAATATTTTGGCCGTTAAAAGAACATAAACAAGATGCCATATGAAATAAACAAATGCCTAATGGTCACCTGTGATATAAATGCATAATTTGACCTTCTCTGCACATGAAATGTCTCACTGCTACATAATCTTCCTGAAATCTACAGTGCCTTTCATCTTTACAGTGGGCAGATAAAATGCTCAGCCATAGCATGGATTTATTAGGATTTTTTTTTAAATGATGAATGATTGAAGGGATGAGTTTTGTGATGCTTTACACTTCTACATCTGTTTAATGCTATGAAGCAGGTGGCAAGAAGTCACAAGGGAGAAGGCACCAGGGACAATCACTCTGTGCTTTACTGTCACATGTCAGACATGGGCTGGGAAAAAAGGAAACATATGGAGTAATGAAAAAGTGCAGATTCAATAAATGTGTTTTGCTGTGTTCATTAATAATGGAACAAAAGGTCAGGCTTCATTTTCACTGGGACAGGACAACTCTGCAGTTACATGAACACTGGGGTTGGTCCTTGTAGAGATTTAGTGGGTAAAGGGAAGCAGATCCAAGTGGCCCTCCAGAACCTGGCAGCAAGTCAGGGATTTGACAGGAGAGGGGCAGAATAAATAATATCAAATATACATAAACATTAAATATTACAATACTCACTGCTTTAAGCAGTGACAATTGAAGAAAAACTTCCTATTAACACTGAATATCTTTAGGCAAAAAGCCAGATGCCTCCATCCAAAACACAAATGGTCGGAATCATGGCTGTGTTTTCTTCCTTGTGTCCATATAGGGATAATCCTAAAATCCTGGTAGGGACAAATATTGTTATTTTTTGTGGGTAGGGACAAAATAATCCTGGGTAGGGACATGGAGGTGATTGGACACATTGTCCACTGGCATAGGAATTGGTCACTAATATATCAAAATTATCCCAAATAATAACAAAAACTCTAAATGGAAGTGCAACAAGAGCAGTTTTTGCAACTTTAAACCAATATCCTGTACATTCTCGCAAAGTGAAAACTGAACATTATTTTAGAGAAAGCAATCATTCATATGTTGGAAGATCACAGCTGATCAGAATTTTTCAATTCAGCAGAGGTGCTTCAGAGTGCAGCGGAAGCTCTCGTATTTGACCTGATACATCTTGTGTGACTGCCATCAGTTTTAGCCAAAAGCAAAGGAAAATGAAGGTGTTTTTAGCAATGTCACACTATGAGAACTCATGGCCATGGCAGCACAGACGGGAAGGGTGGAGGGAGGTGGTGGTGGGATTCCCGCCCACACAACGCCTTCTGAGGTGCTTTTTCTTCAGCCACTTCAGCTCTGCTTGTGGAAGGCCCAAGGTGACAAAGCTCCTGAAGCAGCAGGGCCTCCCGCTGACAAACCCACTGGGATCTGTCACTGGGGTCTCACAGAGCAGCCCTGAGTGTTCTTTCCATCTTCCCTTGGAACCAGCTCCAGTAACCCTCTTCAACACAAGCGATCTTCAGAGCTGTCCAAAATTGCTCTTTCCCTGTACTGCATCACTGAGGTGTTTGTGGAGGAAGGGGAGGAGTGCAAAGATGGACTTAAAAACTACAAACAATGAACAACGGTGTAAAAATGGGATGCTGGGAATTAAAATTATCTTAAACACGGTGTCTGGGAGATGGGATGTGAGGTTTCAGTGGTGCTGTGCTCTCGGGTGACCTCAGGCAGATCACTCACTTGTTCTGTGTTTCATCTTCGCATCCGTACGAGATTCCTGTTGCCTGTTTGCTTGGAGCAGGTCTCCAGAGGCAGCACTGGCTTTTGCTGTGTGCTTGCATGGTCTGATTTGCTGCTAAAATGTCAGTATTACTTGAAGCCCTGGTCTGTACACCAGAAACTTGTACTACTCTGATTTTAATTGAGGTATGCTATTAAATATTGCCTTACCAAACTGTGGGTGCTGGAAGGCAACAGCAGGGGAAAGCTCCCTCCAAATCTTAGTCTTTGACCATTCCCTTTTTCTGTGGGAGAAAGGTGCTGCTCTACAGGGACTTTTGGTCTGATTCAGTACAAGAATTGGTTTCTTATGCTACTCAAATTCAGCTTGAATCCACATAACATTGCACCCTCAGCTAAGCAGATTAATCTTCTTCATGCTGTTCACTCTCATTGTGTTTTATTTTAAACATAAGCATAGAATACACAGCCTTTAAAAAGGCTTAATTCATAAAAATCTGTATTTTACTGTACTAGGTGAATACACAGACACAGGTTTTGCCTCTTGGGAAAAGCACATGTGGGAAGGGCAAGAGCATTTCCCAAGGAGGTACACTGGAGGTGCAGTGCTAGAGGTGGACAAAGCAGAGGATGTGAGAAAACGGGTAATTACACTTGCTGAATCCCAGTCATTAGTAATTCATGATTATTTATGGCTCATTTGTACCTCTCTCAGAGATCCCATTGATTGGCCCCCTCTGGGTCATGCTGCAGAAATGGCAGAGAGAGGCATTAAAAGGGGAGGCCTGTAAACTTCTGGCTGGATTTTAGATGGACCTGGGTTATTAAGCCATGAAAAGATACAAAAGATCACTTTGAAAAAATAAGGAAAAGCATTTCTACCCTGATACAAGGCCAGTTAACATTATTAATGCATATTTAAGAAAAAAAGAGCTCCAGGTAAACTTTGTTTCTAGTAGAAGTCCAGAAGTCTAAGAAGCCCCAGCATTGCTCTGTTTTCATTGAAGCAAACGATAAAATTCCCTGTGGTTTTATTTTGAGTTGTGATCCACAGGAGCAGAGCCTGAGAGCCCAACCAAGAGCATCTTAGTATGCTACAGACAGCCCTGGCACTGCCTCGTTAATACGTAAATGTGCTAATTACTAGCAAAATAAAAATTCCTTTATTTCCAGGGTCTTTCTCCCAAGATTTTCCATTTGCAAGTTAACGGTTTGGAGAACAAATGTATTCTGTGCTCTTAAGTAAAAGAATTTTTCCTTGGTCTGAACTGTTTTGTCATGGATGGCTCACAAGGCAGAAGGGAAATGCTCACACATGGAAACAGTCTATTACTAAACAATATAATTCTGGCGTTTTGAAAAAGAGGGAGACTGTACATATGAGGGAAATAAAAGAGGGATTAGGTGGAGCTGCAAGAAGAATTAACCCATATTTTGAACCTTTTTTCTCCAATTCCTGAGGAAAAGGGAGGTTATAAAATAGGCTTTTTGCTGCTCTTGCTTCTATAAAAATCTTTAAAGTTGTGCTGCTTTTTCTTAGTATGCAGACTCCTTAAGAACTTGCTAAAGAAGTGAATCAGACCATAAAGAGCATTTTAAATGGAGCAGAGACGTCTGTAGTCTAACAGAACTAGCATTTTTATAGTGCACTTCCCAAGGATTTGCATGAATTTCTACAAAGAAAAGCTGCTTACTCATTCTTAGGCAAAAAAGTTTTTTTTTCTCTGTGACATTTGTGAGGCATAGAAGAGCCAACAAGCTGTACAATGCATGCAAATGTTTATCATTCACGGCATTAAACCCACAGAAATCAGTCTAAATTGATGGAAAAAACTAATTTCCTTTTACTGAAACCCGTCTGGTTTCTGCTGTGTGCTCCCAACATCCAGAAAACAACGTTACACACTATTGCTGCAAAAACAAAGTGCAAAATAATTAGAACTAAACTGTTCTGCACAGGGATTTTCTGGCTTTCTCAACCTTTCAGTAACTGCTTCCAGCAGTGGCCAAAGTCACTTCACCTGTGATGATGTTTGCTTGTGGCTGAGTGCTGAACTCCTCCATTCCCTGAGCATCCTCCCCACTTCCCTTTCCTGTCCCAGCCCTGTCGCAGTGTCCCCTCTCAGGGCTCCCAGGGGCTCCAGTTTGTGCTCCCGCTGGGGCTGCAAGTGGGAAACTGGGAACCAGCTCCAGGAGCATCCTTCTCGTGTAAAGAACCCAGATGTGTTAATTCTGCTGTCACAGGAAAAGAGAAACCACCACTGCTGGGCTTCCCATAAGCACTGTATCAGAAGGGAAAAAAAACAAACCAAGAATTGGTGGCAACCAGGAGGAATTTTGTCCACTTGTAAACAAGTGACATATTTTGATATACGTGAAAGCCTCTAATTTATGTCTGCCATTAAAAAGTGGCAATTAATTAGTCTTCTCTACCCACCCAGGGAAATAAAGCATGTAAATCACCTTGCTCAATAATTAAACAGCAGCCATTGTTAAAATGACATTTATGTAATAGCATGGCCATGTACTATCCTGCCTCATAGCTCAAACAAAAATAAGAATGTGTTTTCTAGTAACTGAGAACAATTCTGTCATCCCAGCCTTGGCTGCAAACTCCCGTTGCCTTGCACAGGAGGTCCAGCCTTGTCCTCACAGTGTGAAGGCTGGAAGGCTCCAGCCTCTGGACCCTGTGCCAATTCTGACCTCAGGAAATTAGCATCTAAACAGTGGCACTTGGCTCAGGAATCACTGGAGGATCCCAAACCTCTCAGCAGAATGATTGTTAAAGTAAAAGCATGTATATAAAGTATAAAAACGTGAGAAAATCTGTCCTTGCAACAAGTATTTCACTGTGACATATCCAGAATTAACAGAGGAAGGGGACATCAACAGGAAGGATGCCAAGTGCCTTGCACAGCTCCAACAGAGAGAAGCTGTTGTATTTTCAATACCTTACACACCCACAGCCCTGGAAAATTATATGGAAAGCCATGTCCTAGTGAGGCAGAGCAAATTCTTCACAAGCCTAAAGAGAAATTACGGTTTCTCCTGGTTTTTTTTTTCCTTTTCTCCTTGTTGAGGAGAACACCACTGATCACAAATCATCACTGATTTATTTCTTTCTACTTAATGTGTAGCTACCAATTGAGAGAGATTGGAAAACAGACTCAGGAAGGCACTTGGGTCTTACCAGCACTACAGCCCCCAAGATCCTACTGCCTGTTTTTACCCTTTTATCTCCAAATTAGCACTCAAACTTCTCCAGCCTTTTTCATGGCTCTTAGGCATTTAATCTCAAGCTATACCCACATATTTGTTGCATTCACACCTCCTAAGTTGTCATGGGATGTTCCTCAGCAATTCCATCTCGTGTTTAGGGTTCCTCAGTGAAGTTTTGCTGCTTCATTTGGGGCCAGATACAGCACATTAGGTTTTTTTCATTCTTCATTAATTCCTGTTTATTTTTCTGACCATTTACTTCTTGTATGTAGGAATTAATGAGAGCTCCATGATCAAAATGAGAATTTAAGGCATCCTTTCCATCTATTTGTTTGCTGGGATCACCCGTTTGGATTTGTGCCATGGCCTCCCCTGTTCTGCCTTTGGGCATCATCTCTCTTTTTCTCAATTACAAATATACATCACTTCTACCTTAATTGAGCATGGCAGCATTTTCCTTTCCCTTATCTCATTTTGGCCATGGAATGCTGATGCTACACTCAGCTTCATAACTTCTTGCTTTGCTGTCAATGTCCTCTCTCAGAGCCTGAACTGAGGCATTGCAACAGCAAAACACCCCTTGACTCCAGGGAGCATCAAATCAAGCTCAAGGGACTATTTTATTTTCATTCTGAGTATTGAAACTCCCAGGAGACACAGAGCTCCCAGACAGGATGATGCCAATTTTATCCACAGATTTCTTACTGCCTCTACAATGTAGATTTTAGGTGGGGTCCTCTCTCCAGCTACTTCAGTGCAGAAGAATATAACATAGAGTACAAACTATAAGATCAAATACTATAAGTGCTATTCTCTTTCATAATCATTGCATAGCTGCTATTAAAAAAATATAATAAAATTCAAGCATTTCTTCCTTATTTACTGTCTGGTCTTAATTCAGAGTATTTGTGTCCCTGCCTCATGCAGTGGCTAAACCCCCTATCTGGCTGCACCACAAATTTCATCCAAGTCCACTCAGCTCAGTTTAACTCCAGTCACTGCACTTTATCTACAGCTTTCTCCATATTCAGTATATTTCCAATGCTAAGAAGGTCCAAAAGCTAAGCATTTCACCCTTTCAGACAAGTTAATTTATCCATCTTTTGTGCTGTGAAAGATCCCATTGTCTCTGTCACATGGCATGTTCCTAAGAAATTGTGCATATTTGTCGTTTTTGGCAGTCTTCTCAGGCATTGATGTGCATGGATTTCTTTTTTTTCCTGTGTTATTTCAGATGTAACTGTTTATAAGGAAAAAAATTGCTGAGCACAATTCGGCAGCATTAGGAATAAAGTCTATGAATATAAAACCCCCCTTTTTTTAACTAAGCAAAGCTGTACAGATTTCTTTATTGGCTTTTAAGCGCTGGGAATAATTATTTGTCAATTGTGATGAATTTTCCAGATAGAAACTAAACATATTAGTATCACCTATTTGCTAGACTCAGGATTAGCCACAAGTACTGACTGCACAGACACCAGAAATCAGGCCATTGAGATCATCCCAGGATATTTCTCTTCTGCATCATTTGTGTGCTACTAAAAATAAAATACCAATACCTGCTACTTTTTCTAGACTAAAAAGCAATTTATCTCTGTTATACATAAGCAGACTTGGGAATTACTGCTTTTTATTATCCAAATATTTAGCACTTCCATCCTCATTTCTCATTAATGGAAAATGATATTATTGGTGTGCTGAGATGGGAAATACTCTTTTTAAAAAAAGTAATTACAAACTATTCACTGCTCAATATTTACCACTTATTATGGCAGTTACTGCAGGTTTTTTAGGAACCAGATTCAGAAATGTAATTCCCCGCTGTAAATCACTTTGAAGTCTATTTTTGCATCACTGCATATTCCTTCATCATTTGTTAGTGCAGTTCTGACCACGTCTCATAGATCAGCAGCCAGCACAGTGGCCAAGGCTGCTGATCAGAGCAGGAACCTGGAGAGCTAAAAGGATTCCACTCAGTTGGGGTTTAGGAACCAGTCTCTTGTAAGGGATCCACAGACTGACCCCAAAACCATTCATCATGTGAACAGCTACTGTCCAGAGAATTGTTTGCATAATGTGATGTGGGTGCTGCCACAGTCCATAGAAATATTAACTTTTAAAGACAAAATCCCCAACCACATCTTTGAAGTGGGTTAAGAAACCCATAATAACAGCAGCACAGTGACTTATGCTTTCATTTCACTGTAATCACTGCCATCTTATCAAACCCATGGTTTAAAATCGTATACACATCAAATATAGTTCTGCTTGTAGAGTTATCAATTTACCAACGGAAAGCTGAATGCCAGAAAGTCACAAACCCTTTCTACACGAGGTCCCTCTGCAGCAGGAGAGGGTTTAGATAAAAATTTAGCTGGCCCATCGTCCCAGTTCTAAAATCTGGTCCCACGTCCTTCTTCCTGGCTGTGCAGCACCTTCTCTTTTCCATGGCATTATCAGCTTGCAGACAACATAGGCAGGAAACTACTTGGAAATGATTCCTGTAGTAACAATTTATGATGCAGTCCAGATACCGCCTGTTCCCTGCATGACATCAACCTGTCCTTGAAGTTATGATTATTTATGTAACAATTGCACAGGAGAGCACAAAGAGGGTGCCAGTCCGTGGATTTGCAGAAATAAAAGTGTCCTAAGGAACCTGAATGAAAATGCAGGCCTGTACCAAACTGTCTGTAACCCAGGTTCATTACAGGAATGAGCTGGAAATCTGTCCTTTGCAGGATTTTATCAGGTTTTACTATAAAGATGGAGAAGGGATCTCACATAAATAGTTTCCTGCTCAAGAGTTATTTCTGAAAAACACTACATACTGCAATTTAGATTCCTTTGATTGTTTGCTGGGTTTAGTCGTACCAAAAAAAAAAAAAAAAAAAAAAACAAACAACTTAGGATGCACACAGTAAAATGTGCAACGTTTAATTTGCAGCAAATAATAAAACTCAAACCATAATCAGCATTTCCTTTTTCCAGAGAAAACATTACGTTGAACCTAATTTTACAGCTGTGCAAACTGTTCTAAAGTAATCTGCTCAATTGGGCGAGTTAATGATATTTAATTTGACCAGGCCAAACTTTACACGCTGTGCATTACTGGGAGCAGTCGTGTGCAGTGCAAATGTTTGTGTAATGTGAATGTCATGCTAACACCTTCCATCTCAGCTGGCTTCACAAAAAACCTGGTGTCATCACCTCTCTAAGGTAAACCAAAGATGACAGCAGAAAAAGTGTTACGTGCACAAGGTGATTCAGCAGGAATTTAGCCTTTTCAATCTATTCTGCACTCGAGTTAACCCTCTTTATATCAGCCAGCTTTTTGCCCTGGGCAATGTGTTAAGTATGGGCCAAATTCAGTTACTGTGCTGAGTAATGTTCTCATTCAGGTGCCCCACTTACTTTAATGTGACTAAACATGGCATTACAGTGTGTACTTAGTGCAGTGTGTAAATTCTGTTCTCAGCCCACCTCAATTCCATGGCCTGGCATGTCTAGTGTTATTTCTATCCACTACTCTAAAATGGAGTTTTTTATGGCAGTGACTGAGTACCACCATCATGTTTCATCTGAAAAATTGTTTATCAGACACAAACACATAGTTTCGTAGTTTCAGTTTTGTTCAGCAAAAAGGTGAAGAGTCTAAAAAGCAAAGAAAAACTAGAAAAATTACAGGAGAATCGATAACTTTTTGTGTTTGAACAAGGGCTGAGGGATTTCCAATCTGCAAGAAACAAATGGGATGCTGGTTTGTACTTCACCTCAAAGAGCGAGCCCAGTAAAATCTATCAAAATAAAAAGCAGAGCGGAGGATTTGTAAAGTTGCTGTAGCGAGAGGGGAAAATGAGAGATGCAGGAGATCGCGGGGCTCGTTCCTGGCGCTGCCTGTGCGTACCCTGGGATGGCTGGAAGCTGAGCTGGGCCCCTCACACCTTTGCTGCTTTCTCCCCGCAGGTCAATGGGAAGGATTTATCCAAGGCCACCCACGAGCAGGCGGTGGAAGCGTTCAAGACGGCCAAGGAGCCCATCGTGGTGCAGGTGCTGCGGAGGGCCCCGCGCGCCAAGGCCTTCGCCCCGGCCCACGAGCCGCAGCTGGTGGATGTGGGCACCCAGACCGACATCACCTTCGAGCACATCATGGCCCTCAGCAAGATGGGCTCGCCCAGCCCGCCCGTCCCCGTGCTGGACCCCTACCTCCTGCCTGAAGAGTAAGAAACGCTTTTCTGAGCCTCAAAAATCCCTGTGTTCCGTAACGCGGCGTGTTACGAGTAGTTCACTGTCGCTGTAGCTCCCCGAATAGGTAGAACGACAAAGTCCACGCTACCAAGAGATGATCCGAAGTAAGAGAGTTTAATGAAAGATTGAACAACTTTTATATGTTAATACGCAGAAGCGTGTTGAATGGCATAAAGTAATTGGTCCCTCGGACACCCACCCCTTGGGGTGATTGCTCCAGTTCTGAGACATCCGTTTCTGGATGTTTTTCTGGTTAAAACCAAAATAGTCCTTGAGAAATAAGTGCAGGTGCAGAAATTTACAGAACTATAACATTGTTTTAAATTCTTTACATGGGAAAGAGAACTTTCACAAAGTGCTGCAAAGGCTAAGGAATTTTCCTGCTTGAGGCCTTTTTTCATATCCATAGTTCACAGCCTCACCTTCGCTTGCTGGTAAAGACGTACTCCCAGAAGTAGCCAGGATTCATCCACCGCTGAGCCATAACTCACAGCATTTTCATTTTTCCTACACATTAGCAAGACATTACTCACATGAGTAATGCCACTGAGTCACAACATGGCCTCATAAAGCTCATTTTTTTTGCTGGCATTTGATGGATAAAGTTATTGCATTTTGTAATTCCTCTCACTGCCTCTTTGGGTTGCTTATGTTTTAACTTTATTTTTTATGGCTGCCATAAATTGTGTAATGCTAAGAGCCGCTACATTCTGTTCCAGTGTATTAATTACTTTATTATAACCCTGCAGCGCTGTTACTCGAATAAGTTATTTTCTAGGACTAAAATTACTTACCAGTGTTGTCATGGATGTTTTAGAATCAAATTTTAATTATTGTTAATGGTAATTTGATGCTTTTGTACTTACAAATACAAATGACAATTATCTCCTGGCGCACACACCCCCCGCCCTCGCATGCTGTTCGAGAGGAAAACAGCTCCCCGAGGAGCCCCTGTAGATTGCCTGTCATCCTGCCACGCATCTCCACAGGGAACAGGGAATGGAAAGGATTCTGACCCTCTCCGTTGCTGTGTGTGAGACACTGATCTGGTCATGCCACAGCAATTCCTGGTTTTGGGATGATCCTGCACTCGGTGAGAGGCAGGAGTGGTGTGCACACACCCGCAGTGCCCCTCTCCAGACCCCCTTGCCAGCACTCCTGGGAAACAGGGTTTGGCTGCAAACAGGCACTGATCCTGCACTGCTCTGGGCAGCTTTCACAGCACCTTGACTTCCACACACTGAGCCAGGACCGTTCTGTGTGCAGTGCCCGTTCCTCTCATGGCTCTCTCTGCTGATACTTGAGGGATGGTTCCACTGGATATTCCAGCACGGCCACCTATTCCCAGCCCATTGAAAATTCAAGCACAGCAGCACGATTTAGTGGAAATACTTGACAAAGGGCTGTAGCTTTGAGCTTGCAGTGAACAAACAGCAGGGCTTGGAGCCTGTGGAGAGGACATGATTATTCCTAGAGCCTCGACACTGCACATTCCCAACCTCATCTGCAGGAGGGGCTTTTAGTATCTCTGACTTGCCAGCTGCTAAACCAGTTACACTAAGAAAATGGCAAAGATTAATTCCTGAGTGATCAATTAGGAAGAAATTCATTCCTGTGAGGGTGGTGAGGCCCTGGCACAGGTTGCTCAGAGAAGCTGTGGCTGCCCCATCCTGGAAGTGTCCAAGGCCAAGTTGGAGCAACCTGGCCTAATAGAAGGTGTCCCTGCCCATGGCAGGGGTGGAATGAGATTTTCCTTAAGGTGCCTTCCACCCCAAACTATTCCATGATTCTATCATTCTGTGATTTAGGTTGCAACATGCCTGCATTATTCCAGCTCAACCCTATCAGCTTCATATTGTTCCTTAATCATCAGACAGATCCCAGCTGCTGGGTCACCAGTGCCCTTCCTGTGAGCTGGAGGTGTTGGTGTTCCCTCACAGCCCTTCTCATGCGAGGGCCCACGCACAGCTCTCCGGGTGTGCTGTCACCCAGCATGTGCAAGCAGAGTCATTTTTATCTAGTTTCCTCTCACTTCTCCCAATTCCATTCAGATTAATCTCGCCTGCCTCTAACAACTTGACTATCTTAGCCAATTAGCAGATGCTGTTACATAAATAGCCTCAGACATGTATCTAGTTAACGGAGAATTAAAGGGAGTTTACTTTCACTGCAGATAAAACAATCCAGCACAGAAAACAGTGATCACAAGAGCATTACTCTGCTTACAACTTCCAAAGTATAGGCAGTGGAAGTGTGGGAGAGCTCAAGCAGTAAAAAGCAGCAGGCTGTCCTCCTACAATATGTGGAATTTTCATTTAAAACACTTATTGGGTAAGTGGTGTAGCTTATAGAATTAACCACATGCAGCTCCTCGGTGTGGGGGTTAGTCCATCATCTCCCTACAAGCTTGGAATGCATTAACAAGTTCCACTAAAGTCCTGAGTGCTGCCCTAAAAAATACCTTTTTTTTTCCCAGCCATCCATCCGTGCATGAATACTATGACCCAAATGACTACATGGGAGGAATTCATCAAGAAATGGACCGGGATGAGTTGGAATTAGAGGTACTTAATCTGAGTAATTATTTCATTTCCATGTGCACCTCAAGGTCCTTGAACTGTATACAGTGAAAAGACTTTTCAAAGCAGGTATTTGTGATAACATTGTTCACTGGTTGCTGATACCTTTATCAGTCCATTGAACTGTGAGCCAGGCACTGATGATCTTCAGCTAACAAATTAACATAAATAATGAAGTCATTGATTCCTATAATTAAATTCTGTGTAAGTGTGCTGATTTAGGCTTTCTGAAAATCTGGAAGGCTTTGCTGGGTGGCAGGACGTGTTCCACATAACCACAGTAAAAATGTGTGAGTTTCCCTTAAATATTCCCTGGCTGAGAAACAGATGTTCTCGATCATACAATTTAGAAGTATGTTAAGTTTACAAGACACGGCCAGGATAGATTTGCCACTACACTAAGCTGTTCCTCCCTTTTTCATTACTTAAGTGACATATGTATACATATGAAATTACAGATAATAAAAGTTGAACCAGTCATGAAGGTATGCAAGTCCACTTCCCTGCCAAATCTTTAAAAATCACTTCTGGTTTTAGTGCTTATATATCCCATCAGAAGTTCATCTTCAGTTTTCTCATTCCTAATTTTGATAACCTGCTCCCAACCATTCAAAGTGCAGCACATAAATTGTGGGGTTTGCAAGACACTTAAGCAGTACTGACCCAGTGAAGTATTTTTAATTATTTGTAATAAATAGTAGCAAAGTATCCCAATAGTTCCAAATACTGCCAGCAACATCTGACCCAGCTGATCCATCCAAGATTATCAGTAAGAGAATATTTTGTACCCTTAGCTGGCTTGCACTTCTGATTTCTTAGATCCTGGTCCTGCTGACACCTATTTGTCAAAGCAAGCAGTGCTGACCTGCCTGGAGCTCTGCTTAAGTTGGGGTAGATTTATCAACAGCTTCAGTGGCAGCAGAGTTCAGTCGTTCTATGAGCCCGGGGTTGTTTCCTTCTATAAAAGTGTTTGCAGGATCAAGGACTAAAACCCCATAAAAAGTTTGCAAGCTGTTCTCAAATTCTGCAGATCTGGTAGCAATTCATCTCTGTATACAAACGTAAATCAAAGGCAGGATAAAATCAAAGTGCCAGTAAAACAAATGCTACTTAGCAGACTTCAAGGCCTTACTTTTCAAACAAGGGCCTTTTTTCTTCTCTTAAATAAAAACAAATACAATATAGATTTCAGTCTCAAAGGAAAATGTAGAACAAATTGGTGTTTTCTACCAGTATCCTTCCAAAATCTACTTTTTAGGAAATCTAATATTGTGGATAAATTATAATGCTTCCATTAGAAGGTCAACCAGTTGAGCTGAAAACAGTTTAAACACACGCACTCCAGTAGCCAAACCTTAATATGCCTTAAACCACAACATTAATAACTTTGACATTGATATAGTACTTGATGGCAAAAGGTGATCAGCTCAGTAACACAGGCAGATGAACATTAGAAAAGTCGCTGTAGCCTAATAGTATTTCTTAAAAACCACTAAAGATTCCTGTTCAAATTGTAAAGACTATGATCAATGGTAAGGTCAAAGTGCTAACAGGGACTCAACTGGCTGGTTGCTTTTTTGTTTGCCTTTTGATAGATATGTTTTAAAAGACCACAAAGGCACTGTTTCATTGACTGCAGCAGGAATGTCGAAAGTAAGAAAGCCATCAAGTCAGCCTTCTGGGTTTCTATGTCTATAAAATGTGCTTTGAATTTAAATCAGAAGCTCCTCATCTAAACTTTTATGGTCTATAACTGACTGGTTAGTGATTTGTAACAAGTAAACAAGACAAAAAAGGTGAAATAGCCAAGTTCGCAACAAGCCTCCAATGTAAATATCCATAGGAAGGAATTTATGCTGGCAGTATTGCTGAGGTGCCAAAATTGTATTCTCGGTTTTATCTCTCAACATTTGTCTTAAAATTGATGACTCAGAGGTAACGGCCATATATTCTCTGCTACAAAAATAAATAAATACCATTTCTTTTCTTTTGAAGTTTACATGCCACAAGTAAAGAGGAACTAAATCGTGAACTCCTATTTTATTGTAAATTAAAAGTACATTCATTCTTCACGGAGGCCCAGCTAGAAGTCATTTCAGGCTCATAAAGGAAGAATAATGTCACTCCAGGATTCCCCAGCAGTGTTATGCATTAATATGTTTATTCAAACAAGTCTGTCCAGCTGTCAGACACAGGCCAAGTGAGGGCTGTCTCCCTGGAACTTTCTCACATTACAAAGGAGAACATTCTACATCAAAAAGGGGCCTGTTCCCTCCCATTTGACTTTCTGTCTTCACCCTTCCCAATATGCAACTTGTATGTAGGTCTTTCTTTCCAAGAAAAGAACTGAACTCAACTGAATGGTTGGTTGAGAGTCAGTGAAGCTTGGAGATGAAAATTACATGAAATGTTTGCTACTGCTGAGAAATTCCCTGCTGATACTCTCACTCAGTCTTGGACAGAAATGAAGCATTCTTGTCAAAAGGCTGAAGGAGGACACCAAATTCGTTCAAAGAGCTTTTTGCCCACCCAGTGCACAGCTCCCAGTGTTCCCAGCACAAAACCACAACAGCTGATCAGCAAAAGATGAACACACTGAGCACCAAAATTCATTTATCCTGCATTTAACCATGGACTGAACTGGGGATGAGATGGGAATTTGTGGATTGAGCCTAATTCATTCCTAAAACAATTCACATATTCCCTGAATACTTTAACAAAAAGTTTCAAAATCTGAAATTAATACTCCACTGCTTTTAGGAAACCATGAATAAAAGCTGAGTACCAGGGTTTCAAGCTCTCCCCTTTGCTGTACTTTGCTACTTTGGCTGAAACTTTTCTTTTACTTCTCCAATAATCTGTTTGCAAGGGAGGCGAGAGGCAACTCTCTGAACATGAGAATTGGAAAGCTCCATCACAGGCACTCTGCAATTTTTATTCCATCCTGGTTTGCAAAGCATTTCAAAGCATCTTTTTATGTGAATATATTTCTTCTCTGTGAAAACTCCAGCTCTGCAGGGAGCTGCACTGATCAGGAGCTTCTCAAGGCATTGCTGTGTCTCTGAATACAAAGAGCTGCAGCCCGAGCAGGCCTGCTTCAGGCACTGATTGAATATGTAAAGGTTTGAAAAGCTTCACAGCTGTACTTCCTAACACAAATATTTGTATGTTCTTTGTTTGGAACAAATGCAAAAGTGGTAAAACATTCGATGTGGCTCACAAGCCAGCAATGAAAGGTTGTCCTCCCTCAGCTCTGTGGAGGGTTTCAGCCTGGCCTCAGCACCTCACGTGTGTGAGAAAGGTCTGAACCATGGAGCACTGCCCATCTGCTTGGCAGAGAGCCTGGGCATCCTCCAAGTTACCTTATTGAGGCATCCCAAAACTCTGTTCATCAGGGTGAGAAACACTTTTCTTCAGCCTTCCCCAGCACCACTGATGGCTAAAGCTGGACCAGCCTCTATGGTCTGACAGAGAATTCCCACCACAGAGCTGGGCTGCCACTGAAACCTCCAGGAAGATTTCTACTTCTCTAGGGCAAAGAATTTTGGAAAGAAAATCTGGTTTATAGCATTTTCTCCTTTGAAAAGCGAAGAGGTGGGATTTTTTTTCCATTGCGCTCTGTTGAAAACCACACTGATGTGAAAATACAAGTGTAAAGATTACTTTCTAAAGTCAAGAAAGAATGAGCAAGATTTTTCCTCCTCCTGTAGCAGGGTCAGGTGCCAGAAAGTAGCGAGAGGGCCTTGTGCAGTGTAAAAGGAATTAGTTCTTTATATTTATTTCCCTGACTTTGTTTTCTGCGTGAAACCTATTAATGGAACAGCAAAAAAGGGGGCCCTGCTGGTCAGGTGTGGCAGAGGTCAGCACAGATATAAAACCTGCCACATCTTACAGAGAGAGGGAGAAGGACAGAGCACTTCTCATGCAAGCTGTGGATGAGGCTTTCTGAGTGACTGAACTATTTTTACCCATCGCTGTCATTTCAGATCTCTGCTGCTCATTTCTGTCTTGTTAGAGAAAGGACTCTGATTTTTATAAATTTGCAGACAGGCCATAATTCTAAATCAGCAGTACAATAATTCAATAATCCTCTGTAAATGAAGGATCTTCTGAGCTTATAGAGGTTAATTTACTATTATCACTTGCTCCTAATTCATTATGATGAGTGGTTGCAGGTATAATGTCACAGGGCATGTTCATTTCTTCTTGTCTTGCTGTAAATGCCAGATGGATTTCAGCAACCAGCTCTGTGAGCCCTCCTTGGCTCTGCATTTGATGAGGAGCCAATAATCTTTCAGACACTTCTCTTGCACAGACTATTTTGAAAGAGCATCCAAATCCTCCTTTGAACATCTCTCAAAATGTCACTTTTACCTGATCTGGAGAAGCAGATTTGAATTATCTGTGAGTGTAAAAATTCTCATAGATGGAATTTTTGCATTTATCATATTAACCCAGCCCCAACATTCCCACACTTTGTGGGCAGCACCTCTGCCTGGCAGCTGCTATGGATCCAGAGCAGCTGTGGAATAACCTCAGTGTGTCCCTTCCACTGCCCAGGAATGCAGCCCCTGAGACAGAGCTGTAAAAAATGGCAAGTCCTTTGGCACTGCAAACACAGGAACTTACACCTTTAAAGTTCTCCAGGCCCATATTAATTTTCCTCTGTTTAATTAATTCCTGGTACAATAACTCAAGCTGCCATAATACCTGTACTCGCAGGTGCCAGTTTTCTGTTTTCCCCTTTCATGTATCTCTGCATTACACAGACTTACCTCTGAATATGGAAAATAACCTTTGCTTTGAAGACTCTGGTGTTGATTCTCCAACTCCAACTGGAATTGCACACTTTTATCTCTCAAATATTTCAAACCTTTGTGATTATATTAAAACTTCACTGACGCAAAGACCCATAGAAAGCAGCTGTTCCTATGTTTAAGTTCATAAAATTATCATATTTGGGTAGCATCAAATCCACTTCTCTCTTCCTACCAAGGACTAGAGGGATTGTACCCAAGAGTAAGTCTGTCAACTAATTACTCATAAAAATTCAGGTTCTAAACACCTGCTCTATAATTTTTTTTCTCTAGCTTTTTTTGCTGCTTTATTTCTGAGTGTGGTTTTAAACAACAGATAGCTCTTTTTCTTTCAAAATATATATTATTTAATGAACCAGATGATTTATTACCTTCCAGTATATCACAGATGACTTCTTGGATGGTACAATTTAAATATAAACCCATACTTTATTTTTAATTATGATACCCTTTATAATTGTACACTGTTGGAAAAATACCTATTGTTAGTCAAAACGTGTAGCAAGTGAGAATGAAAATAAGAGCTTACTCCCTCCTTTCCCTCCACTCCAAGTGTTTGTAGTTACACAGGATCTATTTAAGCAATGGCCAAAGTCACCATCTATTTCTGTTTGTTTTTGTGGGGTTTTTTTAACATTATATATATTTTTCTTCACTGTCAGTATGGCAAGCAGTAGAATGAGCCACAGCACAAATTTCTTGCCATGTTTTCAAATCAAAGTATATAAAAACATTCCTGAAGATAATGAAACTTTTTTTTTTTTTTTAAGTATGCAGGGAATATGGGAATCATTCTAGGCCTGAATTAGGCTCAATCCACAAATTCCCGCCTCACCCCCAGTTCACTCCATGGTTAAATGGAGGATAAACCCATTGACTGCAGTGGCGTTCTCGAGGATCAGCTGAGATCAGAACTGAATCCACTTTGCCTCATCTTTCTTCTGAAGAATCTCCATCTCCTCTCTAGAAAGCGCCAAAGCTTTAGAAATCTGAAGAAAACCCAGCTATTAAAGCATTGTGTTCAAACCTTGGAGTAACAAAAGAGGGGGGAAAAAGCACAGCAGTTCACCATGGATACTATTGATTGAAACCACTTAAATACCAGCTGAAATGTCACTGACATTTACAGCTACGCTTCTTTAGGGGGAAAAAAAGAGAAATTACACATGTTGACAAGTAAATAACATGAGATTGCTGATCTTGGCAGCTGTCATCTAGACGCACCAATAAATTATTCATATCAGCTTGTTTTATTGTCTTGCCCCTTCCAAAAGGCACAGCAACAGAGATGTCAGAAATAAGGAGCTGTGTTATCAGGACTTTTCCTCTGGAATGATGGGTCCAAGCACAAACACAGAGTGCAGGGTCTGCCCTGGGGGTGGGACACCCCTCGGATCCCACTTTTCCCAGATTTTCCTCCTCCATCCTGCCTGGCCTGAGGAGGAGCAGGACCTTGCAAAGCCTCACTCCCTCCCCTCACCTGAGGGAAATAAAAACACAACTAGAGGTGCTCTCACACCTCTCTCTGTGCAGCAAAACCCTTCCTCCCCATGGCAGCATCCTCAGGACCACCACAGCAGTCACAATAAGTTGGTTAAACACGCTAAACCCCCGGGATGCCCCTCAGAAGCAAGAAGGCAGGACGGAAAGATGCCTCAGGGATGGTGACTGCTCACCAGCCAGGAACATCCCACAGCCTGGGGCTATCTCCATGGATTTTATAATCCTTCCACCAACCAGTGTCACACAGCAGCAGCAAACACAGGAAAAAAAAAGAAAAAAACCCTCAGGAATTCCTCGTGGAAGAAAAAGCACAGAGGGAGAACATACATTTTTAAGATGGGTTAAATGTCTCCAAGATTAACAAGACCACCCTGACCTGCTGAAACCAAACACTTGGAAGATATTGAAATGCCTGTTATATTTCTATTACCAATACCAAATGCTTCGCTGACAATGTATTGATCTTCAGTCACACTTTTGAGGAATTTATTAGATGAGTTCATGAAAATTATACAATTTAAAGTAATAGAGTATTATAGTTTTTTCTGAAGAGCCAGAGAATTTCCCTGCTTATTAGGAAGTATGTATCAGCTGTGACAAATATTGGAATCATACTTTATAAGTATTTTAGCCTTTGAAGTCTTACCACTACATGAAATATAGGTAATTTTTCTTCCTTAAGATCAATAAAAGGTCTATTTTCAAAATGACTTCGTATTGATTGAAGGGTCAAAAATGTCCCAGGTATTGATTGTCTGCATATAATCACGTTTTGCTCAGTAAGTTAACCTGGTCTACAAGTGAAATGAAAAGACATCCACTATATCACTTAAGCAAAATATTTTCATTGCATTTGAAAAATTGCTTCCATCAGTCACCGGTGTCTCACTGACAATGTNTTTTTTTTTTTTAACCTCAGGAAGTGGATTTACATAGAGTGAACAGCCAGGACAAGCTTGGCCTCACTGTCTGTTACAGAACGGATGATGAAGATGACATGGGTATTTATGTGAGTGAGGTAAGACTGAGCTGCTTTCCATAAGATACCATTTATCTTTTCAGCTGCATTGTTGGGCAGTTAAGACATTCATCCTCTGTTTGTACCATGTTGGATAAACAGCCAAAATGCAGTAATTGGAAGAAATCTAATTACTTTCCTTTTCTCCAAACTGAATGCAGTCCTGCTCCCACTGAAGTCAAATTTCATTATATTAACAATGTTCTATTTCAAAGGAGGCCTTCAGAGTATTTTCATATATTCCCCCTTTAATTTTTGTTCTTGATTATTCCTGAAACAATATGAATTATAAAAAAACCCACACATTTTTATTTGCAAACATCTGGCACCCATTTGTCTCTCCTTGTCCCTTTCCATGAAAAAAGTAGCATTTTATGCATCAACATTTTTTTACCATGGAGATCCATTTCAAATTAATTGCACCAGTTTGGGGAAAGAAAGTCATAACTAAATCTAAAACCTTCCATTAAAATGCACCACTCAGGCAATAAGGAGAGGTAAATACTGAGCTCCCAAACCTGCAGAGCACTCAGAGTTCTCTCAATTTGCAGATTGATCCCAACAGCATCGCTGCGAAAGACGGGCGGCTCCGGGAAGGGGATCGCATTATCCAGGTACGTGTGGGAAGTGCTCCAAGTGCCCTAAACCCCAGAATTCCACCTCCTGCCCTCATAACAAGGCTCTGCATGTGCTACGCAGGGGATGGAACAGCATCACGTGTCCAAACCACCACATTTACCCAACATTTCTCTGCACAAGGCTGGGGATATGCGTATGGATCCACGCAGCCAAGCATTTCCATGGAGCTCAGCAGCATCCAGGTGTCCCTATGAAAACTCTTCATGGTGTTGTTTTTTCTTTAAAGATCAATGGCATTGAGGTGCAGAACCGAGAGGAAGCTGTGGCACTTCTCTCCAGCGAGGAGAGCAAGAATATCTCCTTACTTGTGGCAAGACCAGAAATTCAGGTACAGTAGCAACAAAAACCCCTCACTTGAATCTTAATTAAAACAGTTGCTGTTTTGTAGAAAGCAGTTCTTTCAAATTGCTTAACCTGCCTAAATCTACCAAATCTACCTAAAACCATATTATACAGTTTGACTGCACGTGTATATATGGTCTAAAATAATGGAATACAGCAGTCATGGTACTTACATACATATTTTATATTAAAGTTCAATTTCTAAGACATTTGGTGATTTATATGTGCTGCAGTGCTATTACAAACGTCAGTGCAAGGTATTATGGATGGTTTTGAGCCCCAGTTTTGAAGAACATGCTGAACTCTAATTCCTATAGCTATTGATTATTCATTCATTAAAACACCTATTATTTAGCCCTTCATACACCCTCTCTTAAAGTACTTGAATACTGTCAAGAAGCCTCCTCAGCTGTAATAAAAGGTTGAACCAGATCCCTTTGTAGAGCAGGGATTAGCACAACAAAGGTGTTGAACAAACAGCCGGGAGCACCATTGTTTGATCTGTCTCTGCTCCTGGTGCTGGGAGAGCAGCCCTTGGCAGTGCACCTGGAGACACAGGGTCGGGACCATCACTGTCCTCTTAGCCTGGATATTTCTGATCTTCCCCGTGGGGATAACTGGGAATGGGAGTAAAAATGTCCTACAGACCCCAGCCAGGTTTCCCTTCTGGCGTTTGATGCTGCCTCACAAGAGGTGTGTTCAAGCTTTGGGCTCTGGAGTTTTTTTATACATCCTAATCAAGTTGTGCACAAACCAAGACTGCCCCAACTCTTAGAGGTATTTCCTCGGATCAAAAGACTGAGTTTTTTCATATGTAAAGGGCTATTGAAGATAAAACCCTGCTGCTGGAGATGGAGGCAGCTGTGGGAGGAGGTAGCACAGTCAATACCCACACTTAGCACAAGGGCAGGCTCCTTCCCGGGACACAGCAGCACTGTCACAGGAAGGAATCTCCTGAGATTTCCCAACCACTGTCCACAAAGAACAACCGTAATTTATGTCAGTCTTCATTCTTTTGACAACGATTGGTTTGTTTTTTCCCTCCCTTTTCACACAGCTGGATGAAGGATGGATGGATGATGACAGAAACGATTTTCTGGATGACTTGCACATGGACATGTTAGAGGAACAGCACCACCAGGCAATGCAATTTACTGCCAGCATGCTTCAGCAGGTACTGCCCTTCTGGTGTGCAGGGCTGTCAAACTTACCACTGCACTCAATATTCCAATATTGAGCTTGGCTGAATACACTTGGTGTCTCAAGTGACATTAAGATCAAGCCAAAAGGACTTTCTGTAAAATCAAGATATTACATGATTGTCCACAACTTCATCCTGGGGACCAAAATGTTTTAAAACTGTACCTTTTGTGCTTTGCCCCTTACAACAACATGATCACAATTCTTGGAAATCCCCTGTCACTGTGGTCACTGAGAGAAGTACTGGGTGTATGGTGGATAGAGCAAGCAGAGAGCTGTCTTACAGAATCTCCTATTTGATGTGCATGCACAGACTGGAAACAGCCTCCCAAAACCTGGAAACCCAAATGGACAACTCAGGCAAATGACTGAAGTAAGATCAGTGTAAGGGGAGAAAGGCAAAGAGGACATTTTTACATTACAAATTTTATGCAGGGCCACAGATGTGGGCTTATATTCTCCATCATTCTGCCACGATTAAAGCAGTTTCTCCGTTTTTGCCTAGATTTTTTTCCTAAAGTTTTCTAGAGCTTTACATCCTCTGTGGCATCCCCATGTTGAGAGGAGACATGCTCTCACTTTGGCACTGCAGGAGAACTGGGTATCATTGTGCAATGAAGTAGGAGAAGAGACATTTTGAAAATGTGACTTTTACCACTGGTGCTGCATAGGTGAAACTCAGACCTCAGGTTCTTCTGAAAAGGACACCCACAGCTGGCTGTGGGTTTGGTCACCTTTTCTCGGAGTTCTTAATAATACTCTTTCCAGATAAAAGGCAGGAAGTGTAAAAAGTGACAGATTTAAGAGAACTATTTAAGAAGAAACACCTTGAAATATTTCATGTGCTTGCAATAATTTTTCTCCCTGTCCTGCTGTTTCCGTTTTAGAAGAAGCACGAGGAGGACGGAGGCACCACAGACACAGCCACTATTCTGTCCAACCAGCACGAGAAGGACAGCGGCGTGGGGCGCACGGACGACAGCACTCGCAACGACGAGAGCTCCGAGCAGGAGAACAACGGGGACGATCACACCACCTCCTCCAACACCCTGGGCAGCCAGAAGAAGCTGACCTACAGCCACGACACCCTGGGAAGTGGGGACATGCAGTTCAGCAACGAGTCGTTCATCTCGGCTGACTGCACCGACGTCGACTTCCTCGGCATCCCCGTGGACGAGTGCGAGCGGTTCCGGGAGCTGCTGGAGCTGAAGTGCCAGGTGAAGTCCGCCAACCCCTACAGCCTGTATTACCATAACAGCACCCTGGAGATGAGCAAAAGTGACCAAGAGAGCGTCGACAGGGAGCTGGAGATGCTCAACGAGGAGCTGCGCAACATCGAGCTGGAGTGCCTGAACATCGTGAGAGCCCACAAGATGCAGCAGCTGAAGGAGCAGTACCGGGAGCCCTGGATGCTGCACAACAGCGGCTTCCGAAACTACAACACGAGCATCGACGTCCGCAGGCACGAGCTCTCGGACATCACCGAGCTGCCCGAGAAGTCTGACAAGGACAGCTCGAGTGCCTACAACACGGGCGAGAGCTGCCGCAGCACTCCGCTCACGCTGGAGATCTCCCCCGACAATTCCCTGCGCAGAACTGCAGAAGGCATTAACTGTCAAAGTAACGAGGGGGCAGTGGCGTATAATGCCTCCCAAAAGAATTTGTTTGCCGGCTCAGAAAGCCATGAATCCAGCGCTGGGAAATGCCACGCCTCCGCTAAAGATCCTGACCTTGGCAAGCAGCTAGAGAGCAAGGAGAGAAAAGGCAGCGATGGCAGCAAAAGCCCCACTCACGGCCAGAAACCCTCGGGCTCCTACGTGTCCCCCTACCACCACTCCCCGTATAAACACGCTCACATCCCTGCCCACGCCCAGCACTACCAGAGCTACATGCAGCTGATCCAGCAGAAATCCGCTGTGGAATACGCACAGAGCCAGATGAGCCTGGTGAGCATGTGCAAGGACTTGGCCTCGGGCCAGAGCGAGCCCAGGATGGAGTGGAAGGTCAAGGTCAGGAGCGACGGGACGCGCTACATCACCAAGAGGCCGGTGAGGGACAGGCTGCTGAGGGAACGGGCCATAAAGATCAAGGAGGAGCGCAGCGGGATGACCACGGATGACGATGCCATCAGTGAGATGAAGATGGGCCGCTACTGGAGCAAGGAGGAGAGGAAGCAGCACTTGGTGAAAGCGAAGGAGCAGAGGAGGCGGCGGGAGTTCATGATGCAGAGCAGGTTAGAGTGCTTAAAGGAGCAGCAAGGTGCAGAGGAGAAGAAGGAGATGAACATCATTGAACTGAGCCACAAAAAGATGATGAAGAAGAGGAATAAAAAAATATTTGACAATTGGATGACGATCCAAGAACTGCTAACCCACGGAACAAAGTCACCGGACGGCACGCGGGTGTACAATTCCTTCCTGTCAGTGACTACTGTATAATCAATCCCCAGTGCTAAATTATGTACATAAAACACTACCAGTGGGGTAGGAATCAATGCCTCGTTCAATGTGGCAAGATTTTTGTATATAAGATACAGTCACCGAGTTTATAGTTCAAATACTGAACTCTACAACCGTGGGTGCCGGGATCTCCATTCTGCAGTGGAGAGGAAGCTCGCCCATCTCCTTCAAAGGCAATATTAGCAGTGCTTTTTGGAATACTGATTGTACTTTTTTACTTGTTACCTTTTACATGAAGTGTTTAAATATCAGAAATGTATTAACCATACTTACACAGGTAATTTGCTTAAACTATATTCATATTAAAAGGTACCCGTGCTTTTCTTTACCTTAAAAAAAAAAAAAATGCAAAAAACCCACAAAAGCAACTGCACATGTATTTTTTTTTGTGAAACCATATTTTGTGATATTATTTTGCTGTTGTTCACTTCTACACAGAGTGCTGTTTATCAATACTTAGCTCAAGGTTTAAACTCAGAATTAGAGTCATTCTCTTGTAATATTTAACATTTATCAAACAGCAGTTTTTAGAGTTATGCTCAACATTTAAACATTTTTCTCTTTAAGGTTTCTGAAAAAAGCATAGAGGCTTCATCTGAAAACCCTGAGGCAAAGTACACTATAATGCAGCTTTAAAGGATTTTAAAGCATGTTTGCAAATGTTGCAACCTATTGAAGAAACGTGCATGTACAGCTAATTTGTTTATATAAGACAGTTTGTGGAATTTGAAAAGCCCATGGTAGTAACTGTTTGCTTTATAGATCTGAATGTATTGAATTATAAAAGCAGTTTCATGAAATCATCATTAGCTACAAACGTTAACAAGTAAAATGAAGTCAAATAAATTATTGTTTTATATTTCAAACTATTTTAAATTCTTTTTATTCCCTTCTGGTTTCACCACCTGGAATATAATTTTATGGAGTGTAGCTCCTGTGCTGCAGAAATGCCTGGACAGCCACTGGAGCCAAACCAGTGAGGGAATAATTGGCATCCTGACTTTGGGGGGAATTTGGATTGAGGTTTTCTTGAGGGAAGAGGCAAGGAAGAAGCACAAGGGATATCAAGAGTAAAATCCAGCAGTGCTTATCTTCAGCTCACAAGGTATTTAGGGTGGCTTGTAAGAAAGAAATAGAACTTCTGCTCTCCTGCTTTCCTTTGGTTTGTGGTTTCTTAGTGGTGTATAAACCCCACCTACAGCCTTCAGTGGGGGTTTGCATTAAAAACAGATAATATATAAATTAAAGCGTATATAAACTAAAGCAAATAAATATACAAATTAAAAGAGATGGTGAAAAAATAACAGAGGCTTCAACGAGGTATCACATTCCTTTTTGTGTTTTCTATTTCTGATTAAGAGTTCAGATGTAAATTGGAATATTCTGCTGGATTAAGTGATGTAGACTCATTATGAATAATTCCCAGATTCTCTATCCCCTCTCCATTTTCCCTTGAAAATTTGCTCCCAGGCCTTCTGAGTTTTTATTCTGGACCCTTCTGTCATAACTCAAAAGAGCAAAAATTGCAACCTTGGTGATAGAAGTGAAAAGTTGGAAGGGGAGAGATTAACAGCTTCTTGTACCTATTTTGTCTGTCATCAAGAAGCAAACAATGAATTTGTCTGAGGTTTTTTCTGCTCCCTTTGTGGACTAGCACTGAATTCCATGGAATGTGTCTGCCACACTCCACAGAGAACTTCTATATACCTGAAAATGCACCTTCAGCCTGTGTAATCTGGCACTCTTGTCAGTAAGCCTCTGCAAATTTATCTTCAAACTGTATTTTCCTTTGGGATAAAGAACTACTCCTACTGTAGTCTGTGCAAGGCTTTTCTATTGACTTTGTAAGAGCGGGGATTTCACCTGACGTGCACCAGCTGTTACCAGAGCCAGTGGTACAGTGGGAAAACCCCAGATTTTCACACACTGCCTTCAGTGTGACATTTGCCCTCTCTGTCTCAAATCTGCCTCACTCTTAGTTCGTGTTCTGTTCATCCCAACTGCAGGGGTGAGAGCCACCGCAAAATATTACCTCTCCTTCGGCCCGCACACTCAGATGTACAGAGCTGTCATTAGTGGGGAATAACAATCCTTAAACCAGGCATGAAAAGACAGCTAAACCATCTCTAGTCTGCCTGGAAATTATTAGAGTAAGATTTGAAATGTTCCAATGAGGAACAGTTATTATCAAGCTGCTCCTCATAAAAATAGGCTCCTTTGGAATAACCCCACATGCAATGGTTCCTTTGGGCACCAGTGGCATCAATGCTGAGCGTTGTGTACATTGGGTAGCAGCAGGAACACGTTTGGGAATTCAGGGTGATGTGCAGAAATTACACCAAAACATCCACAGTATAAAATTTGCAGTCGTTAAGATGTTGAAATAAAATTATTGGCCAAGAATTACTCTCACAACTTTGGGTTTTTCCTCACTAAACACTTGTTATTTTGGACAGTTAAAAATCACCTCTCTCCTTTAGCACTAGGATTTGTTAATTAGCATCAGTTCACAGACTCCATCAGTTATCCTGGAAATCTGAACAAAAGCTTCGCAAACTGCAGATTTTCCTTTTCCAGTTATCATCACACTTCTCATTGCCCTATCAAAGTACTTAATGAGGTGTTGAAAAGGGAGATTTTGGGTCTTTTTATTGCTTGCAAGGAAATGTTGGAAATTACCATGATGTTAATCCAAACCTGACGTTACAGAGCAATGAATCCAACAAAAAGCAGCCTTGGATACCTAGGAGGAAATACTTCATCCAACAGTTTTTCTAAAAATGACATTGTAGTTCATACCCCAGTGCTTAAAAGATAACAATGGAATTTGTGCTGTTATCCACAGGACACTCGTACAAGAAATCTCCAGGCAGCAGGGGAGGTTGTGTCTCCTGGGTTACTACAGGTTGTACCCAAAACCCAACACTCTCCACCAAGGCCACACACCCGCTGTGGGACAGAGTGGGGGGTTGGTCCTGGCTGTAATGCCTAAAGAGGCCAACCTAGAAACAGAGACTGCACAGGAGGAAGGGAATAAAGGTGGATATTTATTTGAAAGGCCTTCAGAGGCACACCCTGGGCAGGCCAAAGGCTGCACCCAAGATGGACCCCGAGTCACGAGTTCTTCACACTTTTATAGCTTTGGTCCATTTGCATCTCAACCCAATTTCACCAATTAAACTTCAGCTAATGATGGAATTTGCCCTCAGCTTGCCCCCCTTCTCAAGATGCTGGGTTACACATTTTGGGCCTAGGCCGGGCTGGGTGTCCTTGGAGAGCAGCCTGGAGAGGCTTTGTTCTGTCTGTCTCAGCATGAGAGAGCAGCAGCTCCCAGGCTGCAGGACACTGCAGAGTTACACACTGGGAATACAGGATTTGGAAAATGTTAAAACCTAAGGCATCAGCTGGACACTCAGCTTTAACCCCAGATACTCAGAGTCCTGCAGGGATCAGCACTGGGAGATGTGCTCCTTCCAGTGGGGATGCTCATTCCCAATGGGTTTTGAAGTTCATTTAAACCTGGAAGGAACTAAAGACATTGTCAGCTGGAAGTATAGAACTTCGTTTCCATCCTCCTCCTCAGCCACTTCATTGAGTGCAATCTCAAGCTTGGGTGCAAACTGATCCCAAAATAATAAGTATGCAGAGAGAGATCCTAAATACACAAAGAGGGAACAATGAATTGCCAAGCTGAGAAGTTTGACCAGAGTCCGTGTGTGCAGTTCCTGGAGATTCTCACACAGCCCTTGCTCATTCCTGCTGTTCCACACCCTGTCCCTGCTCCTGCCACAGCAACGCCTCCGTCCCCATCCCTTGGCAACTCGTGCCCCTTCCTCCCACCAGAGGTGACAAGGGGACACCCTGGATAGAGGCTAGGGCAGAATTTGGCTGATTCTCTGGAGTGCAAACAGGCTCTGTGTCAAACTGGGGTCAGCTTCCCTCAATTGCACAGTGTCTCCCAGATGTAAAAATCCATAAAAATGTAAAATACTTGTTTGCAAATAGGGTTTAAAGCGGCATGGAAGCGCCTGGTTTGGATGTGCGCTGAAATGGGAAAGCCCTGAACCAAAGCTAACAGCATTTTTTTGTAAATTAAGAGAACTTGCACAGTAGGGATGGCAAATAAAATGAGGTAAGACTACACATTGCCTAGGGACTACTGGTTGGAGAACTAATTAGGATTATAAACTGAAAGTATGTAAATTAACCAAATATAATTATCTGCTAGTGGCCTTTAGAAATAGGTTACCGGATACTTGTTAGCAAAATTGCTCAAATGCCTGGAAGCCATACAAAGCAAGCCATAAGCAATTTAAATTCCTCTCTTTGTCTTATTTTCAATTGTTTTAAAGCAGTTTTTGTATTAAGGATTTATTGGAACATAAACTAATTAGAGAAAAAACTCAAAAAAAAACCCTGAGACAAACTGACACAGCAGATGCTGCACCTCTATCCTGAGGCCCCTGGTTTTATCCAATGTAAACCGTTTGATGTGACAAAATAGCAAAGATTCTGCTTGGGGTTTCATCAGAACAGCTCTGTGAGAGCCCAGCCAGGGTTCAGCTGGGAGGGTGGTGGTTTCTGCACAAGTACAGCACCTCAGCCACACGGGATTTGTGTGGAGATGGGGTCTCTGTTTGAAGGCAAACATGCAGAATTAACCTCCCTTTTCTCCAGGTGTCTGTCGTGGCACAAAGTAGCACCACATTCAGGGCTTTCTGTGGGGAGATCTCACCACCAGAGCACATCTTCAGAAACACAGGGTTGGCCACTGGAGAAAGGGATGGTGGTGGAGACAGTGGAATGAATGTATTTAACATTATAAAAAATAAGGGGATCACATATAAACGAGAGCTGGGCTGATTTCATGCTTAAGCATGAGGGCTTTAATACACAGGCCTGCCACAAAGCCCACTTATGTGAGCTGGAAGACTCCAAGCAGTCCCAGAGGATTTAAAACAGTCTATTAACTTCCACAGTTAATTACCCTGCACTGTACCAGTGAAGTATCCGAAGGGACAGGCCATCACAGCTTTGTACATCAGAGCACAACTGGATTTCCTGCTGCTCACCAGTACTCCCACAGACCTTCTAATGGTCACTGCTTTAAAAGAACCATCTTGCAGCCCCACTAATACCCTGCCACCCCAGCCTGTGCCCTGCTCCAGCAGCTCCAGGGATCTGTGTCTGAGCAAAGGCTGCACAATGAATCGTGCAGCTGCTGCAGGACTGACCATGAAGAAGGTTCGCAGTCAGCAAGCACTGCTCACTGTTCTTGGGTCTACTCCTCCCCTCAGCTGGGCCCTAAAGCTTCTTGCTGGAATCCTAAAATACCCAAAACCACTATAAACATCCTCATTTCTACAGCGTAACAAATGCAATTGCCTACTCTGAAAACTAGGTAGAAAACAAAACCCAAAATTAATTTCTAAGCCACGTGTCTACTCTACTGGAGTCAGCCTACCAGTTTTGAATGCTGGGAATTAAAATTTTACCTGATTTCTTTTACCTAAATTTGTACATCAGCATCATGGATCTAAGTGCATAGTTGCAATGCTTTATACTGATCAAGTTCAAAGTGAGAACAAGGTTCTACCAGTTTCCTATGAAAAACTGTCATCTGACACAGAATGTTTCTTAGAGGAGATTTAATCAAATCAATTAATAATGACTTGGCAACAATGCTCCAATTAGGGTTTTAATTTACAAAAGCATAATGCCAATAGCATAAAAAAAATCAGTAGAGCCAAATCAGGGGAGCCAGTGCCCAAATAAACATCTGGGCTGATATTATTTTCCCTTCTATGCAAAATCAAAGTAATTTTTAAAAGATAACTACATTTTTTCCAAAATCTTCTTCAACCACCTCTAAGAATAATCAAGTTAAAGCAAGCCCAAACACCCCATTCCTATTTCTCCCAGCAGATTATGTTGGCTTTAGCTCACACTTCTTGCACCCTACTCCCATCTCTCTCCCCCTTCTGGGAAAACAGAGCCAGCCAAGCCAGAAAGGGATCAGAAAGAATAATCCCCACAGTCTTGCAGAGTTGGGCCTGGGCCCAGCTCTGACTGGGGATCAATTACATGTGCAGGAAATTACATACGTAACACACACAGAACCAGCGCCAAGGCTGGCTCTGCTTATGTGTTTTGATTTTGTGTTTAGCTCTTCAGGACCAAAAAAGGACTTAGTCCATCTCACATATGATATGAGAAGCACAAAATATCCCCAAAGGACTGACAATGTCTTCATTTCCACAGCATGAAAAGATTAAATGGCTTGCTCTGAAAGCCAGGCAGGAGGTTCTGTTATAAAGCACAAGCCTAAAGAATGGCGCTTGCCCAGCAACAAGGGCTGGGCTCAAACTGCTGACAAATCCCAAACTGCACAAGTGCAAAGAGGCACAGCAGCTTGTGTGGCTGGGTCAGGGGCTGCTCCTCTGGCCAGGACACAACACTCGGGCTGTCCTTTCAAATCAGTTTGCCAGGGAGGAGCTTGAAAGGTAATTTCTTTGACAATCCATCCTTTTTATGTGAAGCAACTGCAAGACCATGCTACGGGGAGCCCCATTAGCCGAGAATAAGAACTTCTCTGTAAAAGTGAACTTTTGGTGACCTTGCCTCAAAGAAAATACTTTATCATATTGGAGTGTGGGCCTCCCAGGTGTCATGGCGAGGCTCCATTGTCATGATTAGGAGAGCTAGCTTTGATTTTCCATAATCCATCCTCTGGCTTAGCTGGGCTTTGTTAGCTTCCAATGCCATAAACAAAGGCTCTCCAAAAGGCAAATCCAGCTATAATTGTTTGATGAAAGTAAATCAAAAGGCTGCAAATTGAAGGCACCCGAGGTTTATCAAAGTGCTGTTTTGCTATAGTTAAATGTAAGCACCCAACATTTATATTCCTTAGGGCTTGAGGAATCAGCCCAAATAAAAGCAGTAAGGTCACATCCAAATAATTTCCCAAGAAATACGACTTGGTTACACCATAAGATCCACCAAACACAGATGCAAAATGTAACAAAACCCAAAACTAAATGTACAAAGCTATTCTAGAAACACCTCTCTGCTCTGCTGTATTTGAACTCTCACAAACTGAACTCGAGCACTGCATGATTGTTGGGTAATGAACTGATGAGCCTTTTTCAGTATTTCACTCCAAAGTCACAAAAACTGTCTCTAGTGAGGAAAGACTGACCCTTTCTATATCTACAACCACAGAGCTTTCTCCTGTGTCAGTGTTTTCCAGTGAGGCTGCGAGGTTCTGCTTCATTTATTCTTTTCAGGAGTCTTTTTAGGCATCCCTGAGCATCTGCATTACAGAGTAATTGAGGCTGGGAGGGACCTCTGGAGACCCTCTGGCCCCATTCACCGCTCAAACACGGCATTAGGAAGGATTGCTAAACACAATATAAACAAACAAGGTGCCACAGGATGCAGCTCCAAGGCAAATCCCAAAGGCACAATGAACCAGGCACTAAAAGGAGGTTTAACAGTTCCAACAGAGGCTCCACAAGCATTTTCTGCCAAACACTACAGCATGTCCTTCATGTCCTGGTCTTGCAGGGCTTTTCGTTTAGGATGCCCAATACCAGCTTTCCTAAGTGCAGACAGAGGCTCAGGTTTTAGACAGGTGACCTGAGTGGCCCTTGGTGTGTGGGACAGGGCAGGGCCTCTATGAACAGAGTCCTTTGTGTCCCTGTCCCCACTGGTGACCCAAGCACGTGTGGCTCATGAGGTCAGGAATGGGAACAAGGCTCTAACATCACCCTGCATAAAGGGTGGTAGCACAGCCCTAATAGTGGTCAGGTGTGAGAAGAGAATCAGCTGTAAAAGGCTCCCACTTGATGCACCAGATTTGGCAGATGATTTTGTATTCACCCCTTTAAAATCCCTGCCCTGGGAGCAGCACACACCCCACACACCCAGAGGATGCAGGTTGTGCTCCTTCAGGCATGTGCACAACAGTGTCCTTTGAATTATTCAAGCCGGGGGAAAAGACACATTATTAAAAAAAAGTAATAACTACCACATAACACATCTGCCTGTGTTTGCAAGTCACACGTGTGCCAACTCTTCTCCTTCCTGAGTCCCAGGGCAGTTTCTAAGTCCTTCATCCGAGCATAAATGACACCAGTCCTGCAGTGGCAGCTTCGCTTGATGCTCTGGGAGAAGGAGCCAACCTTGAAGAAAAGTGGCTTCACCCATCAGCATTAATAGCTCATATATCAAACACTCACACACAAATAAGGAACAAAACCAAAGCTAGCAAACCCTCTCACCATGTTTTACAGTAATGCAGCATCTGTCGTTTTCAAAACTAAGTCAGAATAAATGTGGCAATTTCAATTGCCTGCATGTGGCTGTTGATGAGTGTGGAGAAATATTTCCAGATTAAATGGGTGAACATCCATGTGGCTAAAGTAGTACAAATAGGGCCAGGCACAGCTGGTACTTTGTCTCCTAACATGGAGATTAGTGCCATCAGCAGGGGCACACGAGCCCAAAATGCAGTAATTCTGCTAAATAACAAGTGCCTGCCAAAGGGATTGTATATTCCCAGCACAGCCCTAAACCTCAAGTCATCACCAACATCTGAGGTGGCAAGGGTGCCTTAACAATGCAGTTCAGGTTTTCGTCTTCTCCAGAGGTGGAGGAGGGGACCTGCTTCTGACCGAGGTTACCTGTGTGCCAACCCACAAAGAGCAGTGACAGACCCCCGCAAAGAACTCAGAATATTCCCCTGCAACTCTGCCAGCAAGCCCTCAAATATCTCTGCCCCCCTCTCACTTTCCTCGCTGATCAGGTAACAACAATCCCACGTTAAAAATAAACACGAACACAGAGTTACAACTCAGAGACCAAGCATATCACTCATCTGAAAAAGTACTAAAACATTTTTTTTAAATCCATTTGGATCAAATTATAAATTTTCATTCCAACAGCACTCACAAACACAAGCAGCACTTTTCTACGTAAGCTAAGTCCATTCTCTTTGGAGGCAGACATCAGGTAGAGCTCGTGTTCCTGAGGTCTTCAGGCACGTAAAAGGTTGAGGAAAGCAAAGGGAATGCTCTGTTCCCAGGCAGAGGCACCCCATCCTTCCCTGCAGAGAGACAAGGACTGCTCCAAAGCAATTCATGCCCAAGGAAGCTGCTCCACACCGTAGGACTAAAGGGGATTAGAAATGAGCACCCAGAGCGAGGAGAGAACATGGCAAGGAGCAGTAATTTCAAGGCTTTCACAGGCCCTGCGTTTTGGTTTGTGAACATTCCTTGTCTTGGGCCAGCCTGGAGTTTGTCCTGTGGGAGGTCTCACCCAGAAGGGCAAATCCTTAGGACTGGCAGCTCGTGCTGAGCTGTGGAGAGGAATTCAGGCAGGACAGGAGGTGGCCAGCTGAGAAAACACCAGCATTGAATAAAGCAGCTGTAATTGTGTCATCAGCCAACGATGGCAGCACTCTGGGTGCTGTTTGCTCCTCCCTGCACACACATGGCCAAAAAAAACTTATTTAGACACTGACACAAAGCCCTCACTCACACAGACCTCCTCTTACTATCAAACTATTATTTGCCAGAACTCATGAGGACTAAGCCAGTCCACAGCACTATTTTGTAGATGGTTCCAGCAGCATCTCCTGAGCAGTGTGGTTAGAGAGAAAACCCTGGGTTATGTGGATTCAGGGTTTGTGCCAGGACTGAGTCCCACAGCAGGGTGACAATGCAAATGGAACAAATACAAAAGGACCCCACAGTCAGAGAGAGTCTTAAGGTGCTGGTTCATGTAAGGAAGCAGTGGATGCACATAGAAAGGGAGATGGGCATGATGCCTTAGGTTTTAGCTTTTATATTTTTCAAGTTCTGCATTCCCAGTGTGTGACTCTGCAGTGTCCTGTAGCCTGTGAGCTGCTGCTCTCTCATGCTGAGACAGACAGAACAAAGCCTCTCCAGGCTGCTCTCCAAGGACACCCAGCCCGGCCTAGGCCCAAAATGTGTAACCCAGCATCTTGAGAAGGGGGGCAAGCTGAGGGGAAATTCCATCATTAGCTCAAGTTTAACTGGTGACATTGGGTTGAGATGCAAATGGAGCAAAGCTATAAAAGTGTGAAGAACTCGTGACTCGGGGTCCATCTTGGGTGCAGCCTTTGGCCTGCCCAGGGTGTGCCTCTGAAGGCCTTTCAAATAAATATCCACCTTTATTCCCTTCCTCCTGTCCAGTCTCTGTTTCTAGGTTGGCCTCTTTAGGCATTAGGAAATGCAATCACTCCTGGTTCCTCTCTGTGAGTTACTACAAACATTTAGCAGCTTACAAAGAATAACACCTTACTGGAAACAGAAATCAAACTTGTTCTGAAGCTGCTAAAATGTGCTGCTGCTTCTTTGGAGAGAAACACAATTAGATTTGTATAAAGACTTTTTTTTAAAGGATGTTTTATTTTGTTTGATAGTCACATGAAATATTAGAGGCTGAAATAAATCCTAAAATTCTCTGACATAGAATTGGGCTACTTAAGGATTAGCCTGGATTATGAGCAGAAATCTGGGAAAACCCAGTAAAAGTAAGTCTCTGCCAACAGCTGACTGGTTCTGAAGGGCATGAAAGAGCATTGGTACTCTTTGTAAATTTATATTCTTAAATACAATGTGTAAACAGAAATTTGAATTCATACAGAGTATAAAATGCCTGGGAGTCCTTAGAAGTTAGTTCAAAACTCACCAGAGGCAGTGGGTTTTTGATTAGGCCTCTGGGAATGAGGATCCTTCTCACCATGCCTATCAGAGCCTGGCAACACTACAAGAATCAGCATAGCCCAAACCAGATCCAAATTTGATCTAGAATGTCTTGCTGGTTATTTCCAACTGAAGGAAGCCAGACATCCTCCACCAGAAGATGAATGATTTATACCCATTAGGTCACCATCTCAATCATTGCTATCCTGACAAGTCTCAACCAATGCTTTATTTGCTTATTGGCCATCTTTAATTGATGAGTTGGTTCCCTCAGTTCATTGTCTTCCTACCCACTCACTTGGGAACAGGCCAAAGTATTGACAGGAAAGAGGCCTCCCAGTGAAGATGAGAAGCTCATGGGTAGGGCCCCACTGAGGGAATTTGCCAGGCAAAACTGAACACAGAGAAGGAAAAAGCTTCTCTGCAAAGATTTTCCATTGGAGAAAAATTCCATTGTCCTCCTAAATACGTGACCCAGGGGATCTTTACTGTCAGAACTGGGGGTGCAAGCACAGCCTCAAGTCATCTCTGCTTTAATTCCTGTTCCAGGTGCTGCTTTTGCTCAGCACATGAACAGATTTTCTCTGCTCAGCAGTGCTGGTCCATCCCAAACCAAACCTGCACCAGCGATGGCAAACACGGCTTGAGCTTCAGGGGAAGAGGAGAAATGTTACTGTGGGGGGAGAGGGCAGGATAAGGAAGGAAGGGGAACAACATTATCTACCAGGATTGGAGCTGCTGTTATGTGAACAGGGAGAAAATGACCAGTTCCTCCTAATAGCTGATCTCAGTCTGTGAGGCCTTTTTTGCTTTTATGGCTCTGTGTCTGCTTCGTGCCAGTGTGAGCTACAAACCATAACTTTAATAGCTTCAACCAAAGAGTTATGATAATATCAGACACTGTGGATGATGAGCAAATAACAGCAAAAATGTAATGAAAAGTATATATTTATGTCCTTGCTATTAAACCCAAAGCCATAAACATTGACAGCCCTAAGAGTAGCAGTTTCTATTGTCATTGATTAATGCCTTGTTTTGAAGAACAAGGAGAAGGTTAAACCAAGAAAGAAACAAAGATAATTCTTTTTTTGCTTCTCTCAATCTGAAAAATTGGCTATTTTAGGTGAACCTGCATTCCTGAGACATTTTCATAGAAGGCAAAATGCCTTGCAGTGGAAATGTAGTCTGAGAGATCTTTCAGGGCCCCTGAATCACAGCACAATGCACATGTTAAAACACTAATTAACACGGAGTGTGCTCACTAATGTGCACACTTCACATTTGTTCTTGGGTCCTCTCCATTAGCATAACTCTCAGCTGACAGGGCAGCCATAACCACCCTTCACTGCAAAACAGGGTTTCTTTTAACTCTTCAACAACTATTGCCTCAAAGATTTTGAGGACACTCAGCCCAGCGAAATCAATGCAAAAGCTTTTTAATTAATGGAATTAATCCTGATAACTACTGATGCAAAAAAGCCAAATCTTCTGCCCATAATGAAATCAGGGATGCAGGTGACAGCTCAAAACTTAGAAGAATCTTCCATGTCTGCCACAGCCTAGAAGACAATGGCTCTGCACCTGGCTCCATCCAGGGTATTGTTTTCCCACCTGGCTCTGGGATTCTGTTTATCCCCACAGACGGTTCTGAATGGAAAAAATAAGGTCACGGGCTCTGAAGATTTTTGCAATGCTACCAACCTCCTCCAACCTGATAAAGAAGTTTCATTTCTGCTGTTCCTGCTCTGATGAAATGCTCGTACCAAACATTTGCACAATTCTCCCCTCCAGCACTGCTCCCCCTCTGCTCAACCCCTCTCATAACCTCCTCTCTCTGGCCTCAGACAGACACACCTGATAACCACACAGGAAATCCAGAACTGCATCCTCTTGAGAGTTCCAGCACAAAAGAGCCTACAGGTTCTCTTTTTAATCATTTTAGATTAAAAAAAGAGAGAAAGGAAAGACCTGACTAAAGCTATAGAAGATGGCGACTCTGACACTCAGCAGGACAAAGGTGAGGCTGTGCCATTTCCTGGGACAGACACCGTGCTCCCAAAATGCAGAGCTGGCACTGCCTCAGTGTTACACCCAGCACGCTGTAGGGACAGCTCATCAATCCCCATGCCACCCCACTGACCCTCCTACCATTAAAAAGGCATCAGCTCTTCCCTCTATTGCCATTCCCCTTTCTCCAGGCCCCCAGCCCCTCACTTCAGGTGAGGCAAAGCCCCCATAACATAACTCACTGCTCTTCCCAGGCAGCACCCTGGGTGTTAGCCTGACTCACTGCAGTCCCATAAGTTTTCTCAATTCTTCTTCTAAAGAGATTTAAAAAAATATTTCATTTTCCTACACAGGCAAGGGTTGAAAAGGCAACATTTTTTGTGAAAAGCCTCATATTTTTCCTTCACTGAAAGGAAAGCTATTTTTCCTGAACATCAGAAACGCTCACAGCCCAACGCTGTTGGAAATTGTTATTTATGTGCACTATTCTTACCCTGGGAGCAAAGATGCCCAGTCCTGTGCACCTTCACCATGGCTTTGTGCTGCTTCTTCAGGGAACTGGTGCGATGCTTTCTCCTTTCTTTTCTTTTTTTAATAACCTGAATGTTATTATTGCTGCTGTTGTTGCTAAAGAGCTCTAGGGGGAGATGTGAAAATAGTCTGGTCCCTTGTGTAATGCCTGAAAGCAAAGCAGAATACATCAGGCTGACACTGCCTGCCTGTTATTGCCTTAAAGCTTCTTATTAAAAACAAACAAAAACAATTGCTGCACCACCCTGTATTCCACCTCCCCCAGAACAGAAGGGAAATTCAGTGTAGTGGTGAAAGACATCCAGGCTTCAGGACTCCTTTAGAGAGATTCCAGCCAGCCAAGCTCACCGTGTGCTTTTATATCCCAACTTCTTTGGGAGAGAGGAAATGTGGAGAGTACCCAGCCAAAGAGAATCCCACTCACTCACACAGACCTTATGGGCACTGTTGGCACTGGAGAAAGGTGTCTCACTGAAGAATTAACACTGAACAACCTCAGGAAACTTGCAAATACATTCTTTCACTGGAACCTTTATAAAACAATGAATTCTGAGCTCTGAAATGTGCTTTCAAAAGCCTGTCAAAGTAAAACTCTCCTGTAGCACCACAGCAAGGGCTGAACCAGTTCTGTGTAAGGCATTGTGACCACCTGAGGGTGGGTATCTGCAGAAGGGATGAACAAAGCCAAACTCCAATGCTGCAATTATTTGTGGACTGTTTAGAACGTGGCAGGCTCACCTCCCACGACATGCAGGCTTTCAGCACCACGCCTCCCTCACAAAGCAAATGTCACTCACACTCTGCTCCCTGCCCTCCCAGCCTTCCCAGAGCACCTGGAAAAACCTGAGCCAGCTCAGTGAAGAGATTTGGATCAAAGACCTCCACAGTTTGGCCTATTAAAAGAAAAACATGAATAATTTCTCTTTGGACCTGACAAGCACTGGTTTTTGCATAAGGGTGATAAAAGTTGTGTACTTTTACAGATGTTTATGCAAAGAATTACTTCTTTCCCCTGGCTCCTTTGCCTTGGAAAGAGGGGAGTCTGAAGGGCTGCATTAATCTCTGTGAATCACTATCTCAGCTGCAACTACTGCTCGATATTCTTAAAACTGTCAGCACCAAAAATATAGGTTTTCTCTACAATAATTGCTTTTTAAAATACCAGTAAGGCCACTCTGGGGAGAGCTGTTATCATGAAATAATTATGCCCCTTTGGGATCTGAACACATGGCTGTGCTTTAGGGATTAGGGCAACACCCCCATGAAGTGTAGCAGAACAAGGCTCCTGTTGTGCTTTTCTCCTAAAGGCGGGAGGGTTCCTGGCCTCCCCCTCCTTTGTTTTTGGGTGGTTCAGGCACCTTAGCTAAAAACATGTTCCTAAGAATCATAAGAGAGCAAACAGCTGTGACTTTCTTACTCCACAGCCATCTGTGCTCATGTATTTTTAATGCAGCATTTTGGCTATTCCCACCAAAGTTGTGTTTGATTTGTGTTTGTGGTGCTCAGGCAGGGCCTGCGCTGCTGAGAGGGGACCTGAGTGACACGAGCTCTGCTGCATCAGGGCTGAACTGCACATGGCAGGGGAGGAGAAACACCAAGGAAAAGAGGCACCAGTGATGCCTTATGTTTAGCTTTCATATTTTTCAAATCCTGTATTCCCAGTGTGTAACTCTGCAGTGTCCTGCAGCCTGGGAGCTGCTGCTCTCTCATGCTGAGACAGACAGAACAAAGCCTCTCCAGGCTGCTCTCCAAGGACACCCAGCCCGGCCTAGGCCCAAAATGTGTAACCCAGCATCTTGAGAAGGGGGGCAAGCTGAGGGCAAATTCCATCATTAGCTAAAGTTTAATTGGTGAAATTGGGTTGAGATGCAAATGGAGCAAAGCTATAAAAGTGTGAAGAACTCGTGACTCGGGGTCCATCTTGGGTGCAGCCTTTGGCCTGCCCAGGGTGTGCCTCTGAAGGCCTTTCAAATAAATATCCACCTTTATTCCCTTCCTCCTGTCCAGTCTCTGCTTCTAGGTTGGCCTCTTTAGGCATCACCAGGACAAGCCTGCACTATCCTTAAGGTCCCACAGCTCAGATTCACTAAGGTAAGGAATTCAATCTCCAAAGGAATTATCAAAATAGCCTCAAAGACATTGGCAGCTGTACGTGAGGAAAGTACAACTCCAAAACCTCATCATTTGCATGTCTTCATCCTGTTAATCATCTCGAGGAGCTCACATTCATATCCACAAGCACAATAAAGCCTTGTTCTGTGCACGTATAAATAATTGCACCATTTATTGTTTGCAATAAAGCAAGGGGAGATATCCATAGAAGGATTTGCCTAAATGTTGTCTAAAGGTGTTTACAGATACTGAAACAGACTCAGACAGAGCTGCACAAACACTGAACATTTCAATGACACAGTGACAGGCCACATTTAGGGACTGGGGCCAATTCTAATGCAGCTCATCCCAGCCAGCTGAGGTCACCTGCATCAGCCTCCCACTTCCATGCCAATAACACCATAAAAGATGTCAGTCTGTCAAGGTTATTTTTTTCCCCAATCAAAATGAGAAAAGGTTGCAATGTCTGTAAGGTTTTGGACACGCTCCCAAAAAAGCAGTCATCACCTGGTTTGGAAAACAGCCTAAGCTGAAAGACTGGGGGACTATTTACACATAAAGAGACAAAGAAATTCAGGGCAGGGCCCACATCCACTGAGCCAAGCTCAGTGAACAAGCCCCCATTTCACTCATGATTTCATCTACAAAAGGAGGGAAGAAAAGGACAAAATTATGAAAACAAGAAATGCATCAATGTGATGTAACAAAACATCTTTGCTACTGTAATAACAGCCACGAGTTTATGAACCATTGGATAGAACAACCAACAGAAAAATTAGACCATTTGGCTGTGGCCACTGGAATGTAATAGATGGCTCTGGAGCAGGGATAACTGAGCACATCCTGCAGTGATTAATGTGAAAAGCTGGGTGGTGAATAAAGTGTTTAACACAAGAGAGCAATATGGCATGCAAACAAACCTAGAACGCCCATAAATAATTTAGGCACCCTTGCAAAGATTTACAAAGATTTATTTCACATATAAATCCTCTTTGTTGTAATATCAGAAAAAAGGGTAAGCATTTCCACGCTTATTTATACAGAACAGAATGGAAATCTCACTTCAGAAAGAGGAATGCTCTGAAGCAATCTTCCTTCCCAAGACATAATGGAGAAGCATCTTGGCTAAAAGTCTCTTGAAAAGTTTGACAGTAAAATCACAGAATTGTTTGGGCTGGAAGGGACCTTAAAGATCATCCTCATGGGCAGGGAACCTTCCACTAGCCCAGGCTGCTCACATTTTTCAACACTACATAGTTATGTAACAAATATTTATTTACGGGGCTGAACTTAATACAATGGTATGGGATAAACAACACAGAACTGGTCTCAGTCGTGGGTTCTGAGGGCAGTGTCAGCATTTGTCACTGTGCCTGCACAGGTCAGAGTGGGCTCATGTGGCAAGCCCTGAGCAGTGCAGGGTTCTCACAGCCTCTCATATCCCCACAGAAATTGAACACAGAGCCTTTCCTGTTCCAGCAAGCCCAATCTCATGACCAGTCTGGGTCAAGCAAGGAGCTGTCATTTCTTGGCTGCTCAGACCGTGAGCCAGGGCAGAACTTGCTGTGGGATGCCTTCCATTAACATGACAATACCTGCTCCAGTCTGGGACCCAGCTAACACAGCTAAACCCTCCTGTCAATGCTGCAGTGATTAAATCAAAGGCTGTGGAAATTCATCTGACAGTTACATACAGCTGAGTTTATCTTCCAGCCCTACACACCGCTGCCAAGCACCACATATTCCTTAATCTGAGCTCAGCTTGTAAAGTCTTTGGAACCCTGACACACACAACATTGAGGGCAGCAAATGTGTCATTGTTTCCCCTGGGTGCTCTGAGGCTGATCTGCCAAAGTCAGGACAAGATTTAAATGAATCACCACGGAACAGAAGGAGTTGAATCTTGTGCCCCGGATCTCCTGGAACACGGAGAGCCCTGCTGTGAGGGGGAATTGGGGTGCTGGACAGCACAAGGCACAGCAGAGCCCTCTGCACATTCAGGTCACACCCCAGAGGCACATCCTGAGCTCTGAGGGCTGAGCCAAAGGCACATCCTTTAGCTGCTGCACATCAGAGGGTGCAGCTAAACCCAAAAAGCAGCCTTAGGACCACAGCTGGCCAGCATCACAAGGGCTTGGAAGAGAGATTTTATTTTTTTATGTGATGATTTTAGACATTTGTCTCCATTCAGCCCCACTGCACGTGTTCTGTGTGGAGTTCATCAGGAACAGATAATGCCTTCAGCCCCAAGGCAGTGGTGTTCCAATGCTCACATATATTTGTAAGAGTTCCCAGCTGTCTCTGAAAGCAGAATAAGCCCAAGTCCCATTTGAGTCCCTTTTGAAGGCTTGGTTCAGGAGGAGAAGAACAAAGCCTCAAGATTTTATCCTTTTTATTGCTGCAAATGCCAAGAAAAGTTTAAAATTAATAGCAACCAGAATACAGTGGAATAAGAAATAAAAGAAACATTTACTGCCTCAGATACAGGCCTGTGCCCCTGACATCTCCATATCAGGGCAGCATTGTCTCTGCTGCAGCAGCAGGGAAGCATAAAACATGTTCTTACTGCAAACACCATGAATTTTTCTGTCCTTTTAAACTTTGCTGGGGAAGGCTGCATACTATAAAAACAAAGAGAATGGAAGACTTTCATTCTACATAAGGCAATTACCAGGCCTGTCAGCAAGGGCAAGATTTACTGCACAGAAAGGGTAAAGAGAAAGGAGCGTGCCAAGCAGTTCAGGGAAATATTGGAAGAGAAGGGCTTGCAGGATATTTTTTCCAGCCCCAATTTTGGTAGAGGCCATGTAGCTGTAAGAGCAAGCTCCAAAATCCCAAACACCCCACAGGTCTTTGTACAGGTGATCCCACCAGGGCTGGAACACACCCGTGAGGCTTCTCTACCACAAGACATGAGACTACAAACCCACATTCCTGCGTGGTTCTGAGGTTATCCCGAATATTCATCTGCAAAGCTGGATGCTATGATGGAAAAATCAGAGCCAAGACACACCCAGATGGTCCAGGCAAAGCAGGTCATGAGCTGGGGGCCCTTACTCAGTGTTAGTGTCCAGGGAGCTCCAAAGGCAACCTTCCAGAGCATCCTTGGTCCTGAAATTCTGACTGGGAATGGGTCAGTAACACCACTCATGAGCTGAGCTCTCTCTCTGTGTCACAGTGCTGCTGTGAGAAACAACTGAACATCACCTCACCCTCATCTCGCTGCATTTGAAATTCAGGAGTTGCTGCTATTAATATGAAATAATGGTCAAGCTGGAAAGATTCCTTATGCTTGTAAGACTTTTGGATGGAGAACGCACCTTCCACAGGCTCCTTTGCTGGGTTAAACCTTGATGGCTGTGCTGGAGAACAGCTGAGGTTCTGCCCAGCAAACTCACTCGCAGAGATTGACTGCTGCCATTTGCTTCAAAATGGCAAGAGAGGAAAAAAAAAATAGATTTTCTTTTTTTGAAGTATAAAATACTACAGTTTTGACATGAAAAGACACCCAATCAGCATTACAACTTGGAGAATGTGATGCAAACTAAAGAATAAGTACAGAAACCTTTGGCAAGCTCCCAGAGAAAGCAAATGTGTTGGAAGTCTCAGCCAAACTCTCACTGGAGTTAAAAAAGGAAGAGCAAGGGATTTATTCCATGCAGCCTGTGTTGGTGGGTTTTGGGGTTTTTTTTCCCAAAGGATCCTCACTCAGCCACAAGGGGAGATCCTGTGGTGCTGGAAGCTGTGAGGCGTTTTAACACCAAATTGTTGGTTACTGCTGCTGGCACCCACAGTTTTGGATGCTCAGCTGCCTCAGAAATGACTGTCCCCTGCAGGCAAATTGTCATCCTTCGTGTGAAACCTACCTGGTGCCCATATGGCCAGTGAGGAAATCCACCTTCTGAAGTGCAGTCAGAGAGGAGAGTTCAGCTGAAATCTCATTTAACAATGTTAAACTGCTGTTCTGAAAGATTGGGCATGAATATTAACACCACTACTAAGCACTTGTATTCCGTATTCCTGCTTGAAGCAACTTTTATTGCTGAGTTTTAAGTGCCTGAAATTAACACCTTCTCCTGAAAATACGGACAGATCTTTCATTGTAATAGTGCCACAAGGCACAGAGCACAGCTACAGCACCAAAGCCAGGCTGTTTGAACCAGGAAGCAAAGCAGAGCAGAGCTCTGGGGGCCAACACCACCCTGGAGCAGCCCCATAAACCTGCCCGGGGCATCAGCTCAGCTCCCAAAGGAAAACCAAGAACCCTCCAGCTGCCAGTGGTGGAAAAATCCCTGCCCTGGCTTAGCAGTGGCACTTGTGCCTGCTGGGGAGCACCGGGGCTGCTGCTGGGCAAGGAGGGTCAGGAAAGGCCAGGATCCAGCTGGATGCCACAGACACATCCATCTGCCACGGACAGTCTCACTTCCACTGCTTTTTTTTTTCAGGAATGATATCAACGTGCAGTGACAGGATCATCCTAACCTGGCACTGACTGATTATTCTGGAGGTGATAATTTCTTTCCCCTTGTTACACAAAAGACACAAGGCATCTCCCATCCCTAAACAAATGGGAAAATTAAGGGGACTAAGAAGCGGAAGATATTATATGGGATCCAGAAGTAATTTTGCTTCTCACATTCCCTTTCTACACAAGCCCACTTGCAAGGAAATCCTGATTATTTCTTATTTTGACATTGTATTAATTTTTAAAAAAAGAATGGATAGCAGAAACGTCTGGAAGAATTGAAACTTCAAACACAGTGCTTTGAATGTATAAAAATCCACTTTGTGATTCTCTCAAGCAACTTTGTTGACAGACGCAGCTTTTAACTTCCTCTGCAGCAAGATGCCCCCAAAGCAATCTGAACGTTTCCTATTGATCCCAAGTGAAACCCTCTTGCTGGAACACTGCTGCCAACCCCAAATTAAGTTAAGATTTGTGCACAAGAACCCCGGGCATACTTTTGACAAAGTGTGTTTATGTCTCACTGAGCCTGTTTGGAGGCGGCCCAAGCCACAGCTCCCACGGGGTGACCCTTCTGCTCCATCCCTGACACCTCCCAGGCACAGTTCCAGCATCTCTCACCCTCACTGAGCAGCAGGGGAAGCAGCTCACTTCTTCTCTCCCTTTGCAGCAACAAAGAACTCTCATTAGGCATTGGCTGCCTGATTCCTCACCACAAGCAGCTCACAAACCCCACAGAACTGAGGCAACACTGCAATATTGCTGTCCAGAGTTTCGTTCTATACTCCCAGGCTGGTTATTTACATCTTTTTGGGGCTTGGAAGAGGCAACACCTGGGATGAAGCCCAGCTTTTCCACAATTTCTGTCTGCCTTTCTTTCAGGGAGTAAACAAATCAAAAGACCTGATAATATTTACTCCCCTGTTCCCAGAGTCAATTAAAATAACTCCCAAAAATTATCTTGGGAACTCCAATACTGGAATAAACAGGAATATTTTCTCTGCTGTGACGGCTGAAGAGAATCTACCATCTCTTCTCAGCAGTGCTGTTCTCTAACACTTTATCCAAACAATTCCAAGTTTCCTGCCTCTCACAGAGCACAGTTTCCCTTTCCCAGGCTGGACAGAGGCACCAGCAGCGTTTCCAAAAGCCACCTGGCTTTTTCCTCACCCCAACCCCTTCCGACTCCAGCAGGAGCAGAGTTAGGTCAGCACTGTGAGCTGCTTTGATAATCAAGGCTTAAATTAACTCAGCCAGTAGTGGCAAACTCAGAAGGGTCTGGAATACCATTAACCTGTGCAGCTTCCTCCAGCCACAAAGCACCAGCATGCAGAAGAGTTCTCTCATTCTGCACAGGTCAATCTCTATCAGATTTTGGAAAATGCTTGGGTTACTCCTCCTCAATCGCTGTGGTCTAATTGCATCCCAAAACACTGAGTCTTTAACAAACAAACCTCTGTACACACTTATTTGTTTTACAAAGGACATTTCCTCCTCAGCGTTCCTAAAGCTGAATTTCTGGTTTTAACAAAGTGTTTTGTAAAACACACCAAAAAAAAAGGCACACTGGGGATCTGAAGGAGAGATTTCCAGCTGTACACTTAAAGATTTCAGTTTTAGGATCCATCTGATCTTTCCAGCTTCTGAAAGAAGAGAAGGGAGGAAGAGCTTAAAATTTCAATGAAATACATAATCCATCTTTTGCCTAAATCCTCCCAGTCGCAGCATGCTCACCACCTGCTTTACTCTCACTCGTGCAGCCTGGGCTCAGCAGGGAACTGTCTGCAGCAGAGAGGATTTCCATGCAACTGCAAGGCAACTCCTACAACTCAATTTTAAAGTTGAGGAATTATAAGCAAAATCTACTGAGAGTCAGGCCTGCAGCCTTTAGCAGTGTGTTGCTTGTACAGGCACCTGTGCATTTGCAGGCACAGCACGAGCTCAGGAGCTTGCCTTATGACACTGGTTATAACAAACACCAGCATCTTTCAACATATTTCTGCAATCAAAGTTAGAGAAGATTAAATTTATTTTTTTATATGTAAATCAGAGAACACCCAGCAGAATGTCCAGAACAAGCTTCATCACAAAGGCTCAGATGTATGGGTAAAGTATCCACTTACACAGCTCAGTGATTTCAGTTGTCTATTTAGGAAATCTAAACAAAAGTACCCTGCTTCCCCACCCCCAGCCAGTGAAGCCAGCCCTTCTCTGCCCACTCACGTGCACTGCGTTGATGTTCAAGGTGTGCAACCCTGCCACGCTGCCCAACTCTTTGCCAACATCCTGATGAAAAACTTTGTAATCACAGAAATGACAACAGTAATCCACGAGGATCTGCAGAGGCCGTTATTTATACAGGAAAGGCTCGGCAGATGCTGACCTTCCCCTGAGTTCTTCCCCACCCCAATGCAGATAAACCTCTCTGTGATTATTAACAAAGACAGTCCCACAAGCCTGATACAGTTAAATGATTTAGCACCTCCAGGTAAAACTTTTGTGCTGCATCCTAATTTACCACCCACCAGCGGCCCTTTTTTATCAGTCAGAACAGGAGAGATTAGATGCTCCATGCAGATTTTATGTTTTGTCATCCAGGAGATTTACAGCCTCAGTCTCACCCACTGCATTCAACAAGGTGAAGCTGTGTCAGAGTTGTCCTTTGGCAGTGTGTGAAAATGCAGAACACCACACTCTGAAAAGCATCAGCCACAGCACTCCTCAGGTTTGTGTCAGCTCAGCAGGAAAACAAGAGGCACATTGCAGTGGCCAGGCTCAGACAGAGCCTCCCACCACCCTGAGAAGAGCTGGTGAGGAGTTTCCCACCAAAACATTAACTCCCATCCTGGCCATGCTGGACATGCCAGGAGGAAAATGAGAATCTGCTTCCCAAGAGCTTATAGAGTCACAGAATCCTGGAATGGTCAGGGCAGGAAAGAGGCTTAGAGCTCATCTCATCCCACCCCCTGCCACAGGCAGGGACACTTTCCACTATCCCAGGGTGCTCCAAGCCCCATCCAATCTTATTTTCTAAAGATAACTTGCAAGTGCACAATTTCCTCTGTGGTCTTGATGCCTAAAGAGGCCAACTTAAAAACAGAGACTAGACAGGAGTAAGGGAATAAAGGTGGATATTTATTTGAAAGGCCTTCAGAGGCACACCCTGGGCAGGCCAAAGGCTGCACCCAAGATGGACCCCGAGTCACGAGTTCTTCACACTTGTATAGCTTTGGTCCATTTGCATCTCAACCCAATTGCACCAATTAAACTTCAGCTAATGATGGAATTTGCCCTCAGCTTGCCCCCCTTCTCAAGATGCTGGGTTACACATTTTGGGCCTAGGCCGGGCTGGGTGTCCTTGGAGAGCAGCCTGGAGAGGCTTTGTTCTGTCTGTCTCAGCATGAGAGAGCAGCAGCTCACAGGCTGCAGGACACTGCAGAGTCACACACTGGGAATGCAGGATTTGAAACATATAAAAGCTAACACAAGGCATCAGTCTTATGTTTATGAAAGCTTCCAAAGCTCATAATTTTGAGCTAACTATCACACCTTCCCCAAAAGGGTTAATGAAAGCACTGGAGATTTCTGTAAAGATGGAGCCAGGAGAATGGACAGCAGTAATGGGACAGGCAGGTGTCTGATAACAGATAACGTCCCCACTGTTTGCCAAGGCACACCTGAGCTCCCTGCAGAGAGGTGAAGGAAGCAGTGACACAGGGAGTCATTCAGAAAGACAGAACTGTGCTTAATGAGAAACCCTGACTCCGCATTTAACCAAAATAAGTCAGATTATGAGCAGCAGGGCAGTTTAGTGTGGAATATGTACTATTAATCACACCTCAAATAAGCTCTGGGAACCTACTACTAAAAAAAAAGTAATCACTATTCACCAGCAAGTTTATCAGCAATTTAATCAAAATGAAAAGCAAGTTAGTAGCTTAAAAATGTGCTACATTAAACATTAAGCCTATGTTCAGCACCTGAAGCACCAGCTATTATTTATGCCCACAAAATATGATACAATAAGAGCACACCTTCCAAGAACACAGATGTTACATCAAAGTGAAATCTTATATCTTCAAAGTAAAGGAGAAAGGAAACAAACCTCTTTTCTCAAAGCCAGGACCTAAATAATCACCCCACTAGTTACACAATTATTTAAATCAGAAGCAGGGTATTTGTATTTGATTTGAAAGTCCAGCACCCTCCTGATCATGACTTCATCTGATTTTAGAGCTCCCTTCTTGATGGATATGCTTCTTTAAAGTATTGTCAGCACCCCAGCTGCTGTAGGGGAGTAATGATTTTATTTGGTTTCGGTCAGAAGTGAGATTTGTGTCTATCATTGCCCTGACTAGACAGAAATAAATTAACCTATCACAGCACCCAGGAGTGCAAAACCAGCTTCTGTAAAGCTGCTGATTCCTCATGTAAAAACCTTTCTTTCTGTCCAGCCATGCTGCTGTGCCCCTCTGAGACCACCCTTTGGCTTGATGCCTAAAGAGGCCAACCTAGAGACAGAGGCTAGACAGGAGTAAGGGAATAAAGGTGGATATTTATTTGAAAGGCCTTCAGAGGCACACCCTGGGCAGGCCAAAGGCTGCACCCAAGATGGACCCCGAGTCACGAGTTCTTCACACTTTTATAGCTTTGGTCCATTTGCATCTCAACCCAATTTTACCAATTAAACTTCAGCTAATGATGTAATTTCCCCTCAGCTTGCCCCCCTTCTCAAGATGCTGGGTTACACATTTTGGGCCTAGGCCGGGCTGGGTGTCCTTGGAGAGCAGCCTGGAGAGGCTTTGTTCTGTCTGTCTCAGCATGAGAGAGCAGCAGCTCCCAGGCTGCAGGACACTGCAGAGTTACACACTGGGAATGCAGGATTTGGAAAATATAAAAGCTAAAACCTAAGGCATCAGGCTCCTTGGACATCCCTGCTGGGTCCCCTCCAGCCCTGAGAGCAGCTCTCCATCAGTACCTCACACATCAGAGCTGCACTCACAGGCACTGTTCTTAACTCACTACAAACATTGCTGCTCTCTGGCTGCTCGGCCTAATTGTGGTTTTTAAGTTAAATCTGGAGTGATCAATAATTGCTGTTGCAAAGCAAGTCAGCTTCATACTTCACTGTCTCAAAACATTTTAAATCTTCCATTTTGTGTGGCCATGAGGATGCTGCAGGAACTGAGTCTGTGAGGTGAGAGAGAAGCTCTAACTCTGGAAGCAGGAATTTCTTTTAAAAACAGAGGCTCTGAAATACCTAGATTTCCAAAATCTCGCCTTATTAAACTGCTTCCTTTACCTTAATCCCTGCAATTTATCAAAACTCCTTTTATCCTCAATTTTCATACAAGCTCTCACTCTGCCAAGGAACTGTCTTGGTTCTTTCTGCGTAATTCAGGCCTTGGGTTGTTAATTTAAACATTTAAACACCATCTTCTCCAAAGGATTCCTCGAGTAAGGCTGACTGTAATTCCCAGTGATGGAACACACACAGAGATGTAGATGCATAAATGCCAAAGGTACTGCTCAAACCAAACTCTTGATATAACTGAGGGGTCATTTTTAAAAACACTTCTGAAAACTCAAAACCAAAAGTCTGTCATATGAATTAAGTACAACCCTTGGCAAATATCCAAATTTTTTTTATTTTCCACAATATTATCCTGCTATAACACTGCACCTCACCATGAGCAACATGTAGTAAACCACCTCTCAATGGTATCCCCAATGACTCTAACCTGACTTTATTCTACTACGTGGGCAATTTCTTATTAAAACCTACTCCTGAAGTGAACTCAGCAGTTGAATGAGATAAACATCTTTTCAATACAGAAATCCTTTTAGGAATTCTGTATCTGTGCAAGAGCAGCAACATGAAAATGCCAGTGGATGCAACATCTCCCTGAGACTTTCAGCTCACACTCCAGATCATGCTGCTTTTTCTTCCATGAGAATCTACTAAGCACCAAACTAAAGTCATTGGTTTATTGTGTAAATATCATGGCAATGGTGCTTTCAGCTTTTATCCACTGGGATCAAATCTCAAGTGAGGGGGGAAAAAACTCCAAATTCCTTTGACTATTGCCAGAGATATCACAGACCCTTTTCACACATTGATTTCTGGTGTTATTTACTTTACAATAGTAGAAATATCCCTTTGCATGTTCCAGAAATAAGCAAGCTAAAGGAGTCATCTATATGGGTGTAAGATAGGATATTGAACTAGATTCCCCGAAGCAGAAGTCACTGGCATAGAGGTAATATTTCAGAAGCTGGAATTGATTTCTAAGCCAGTCCTTCAGCATCCAGCATTCATGAGAGCTCATATTGGACGAAAACAAGTCGATACAAGAGGCATGGGAGATTTAAAAGGCTTTGAGGTACAGTAGGATAACAATGGATAATTTACACATGATGCTTAATAAGCAACTGCAGAAAAGCTTTTTCTTTTGCCTGTACCCAGGGTAATTTTTCTCTTTTTTTTTTACAGTTACACAGTAAACTTTATAAGGTGATTTTGGCTAACCCAAGCCAGGCCAGTGGCTCTTACTCTGGTTTTAATGTGACAGGAGGTGTCCAAGGCCTTTTTATTACTTGCTGTGGTACTCAAGCCTGCCTCTGGTTCTGGTTCTCCCTCAGTAAATCTTGCTCTGCACCAATCTATTCCATTTTATCTCAGCCTTTCAGGATTTATATCCAAGGAAAAGAGCTGATTTTGGCCTTGCTCCAATCTGTCAAAATAATCAAAAGGCCCTTTTCTCTCATAAAAATCTAATAGGACTTTTCTGAATAACTCCAGCTAATATTCACCACACTTGAAATCAAATACCCAACCTTACCTAAGAAAACCTTCCCTTTACCTCTTTAAGCAAGCCTATATACTAACAATGCCAAGTATTGTCAGGTTAAAATATGAGACAAATTAACCTTCATTAAGAAAATGCACCTGCAACACAGCCTACCAACTGTGAAAAAGCAACTGTTCCCTGGATTTGCATTTGTATTGTCTTCACTCCTCATTAAACAGTCCTGCTGAACCTTGCTGAGCAGTCACTGGCTGCTCTATGTTCAGCAAGAAGAATCTCTCTGGAATCATGGCAATTTTGCAAAATCAAAAAATAAGTTAGCAGGTTGGTTTTTTTGTTTGGTTGTTTGTTTTTTTTTTAATTATCATTCTTTTCTCACACCCAAAGAAAAAAAAAACTTTATGTAAGAAGTCTGATTAGCTACAAGGAATATTTGGAGTAACAAGAGTAACTTCTTTTTCTTAGTTAGGGTTTATTTTTTAAGTCAGGAGAATCAAAAATACATAAAATACTAGATGAAAGTATGATTACAACTTGACATGAGGGGCTTTAAAAGTAAGCAAGTCACAAACTCCAAGCCCCAGTCCTGACAGAAATGTTTTCAGGCAGCTTTCACAAAGACTGACACAGAAGTTTTTGTTGAATTAAACATTGCCCTGTACAGAATTAATTTCCATCAGTTTCTAGGGGCATAAAGGTAGAAGCAGTATAAAAACAAGAGTGAAATAGCCCTGGCTCTGCTTCTTATTTAAGATGCAGCAGCATAAAAGGATATTAAACCATTTAAACACTTCCAGCTGCTAAGACTGATACACACAACCAGGAGGGTCCTCACTGTAACCTCAGCCCAAATTATGGTACATCCTTTGTGCCTCATGAGGGACTGTCACCAGGGGAGTCACCCACAGCAATCCTGCTGCAGTGATCACAGCCAAAATAACAGAGCTGAGGCACTCAGACACTTCCCAAGCCTTGAGATCAGACTTTTGCAGAGAGCACAGCAGTGTTTTGCATCTCAAAGAATCCTCAGTGCTGAAAAAAAGCTTGTAGGTAGCAGGAGCTCTGAAGTCACTGTGGAGGCAGATGATTATGTAAGAAATACAGCACTGGGATGCTTAATTACATTGGCTTCACTCCTGCAGCTGGCTCTGCCAGAGGGATTCAATCACCTGAGAGGTACAAACCCACCATGAGGACACAGAATCACCCCTCTGTGACTGAAACCCAGATCTTTTCCTACCTTACCTCATCAATGACATTCCTTGAGACAAGGACAACGTGACTCTACTGAGGCAAAGTCTCCTCAACACCAGTGGGACTTTGTGTCCCACTCAAACACTTCAGGGTTTCTCCCTCCTCAGCTCTGTTTTCTGAAAGCTCGTGGTAAATATGAATTGGAGCAGGGACTGGACTGGGATCTCTCACTTAATAACGAAATCCATAATTGCTGGGCAAGTGCCTATCAAGACCAATCTTCCAGATCTCACTCTTCCAACAGCACAAGCCCAAAGTCACACCACAGCAATGCGGGGTTTAAAAATCTCTCAGTTCACAGACGCAAAGCAACATTTTCCTATTCATTGCAATCTTTACAGGAGAAGTGAAAGCACCAAGTTCTCTTTGCCTCCCCACATACAGCTTTGCAGAGAGCTGGGAATTTCCCATTCCAGCTTCCTCACACAGCAGCAGCAGAGGCTCCAGAACCTCAGGCACTGCCCCAGCCAGGTTTGCCAGGCAGTGATTGCACAGAACAGCCTGGGAAATTCTCCACAGGCTTCTAAACCATTACAATAATTCAAGCAGGTGTTCAGTGGGGCATTTTATATTATTATAATTCCAACTGGATGCAGAATATTGCTTGCTCTGGTAATTCACAACCCAAGTGTAGCAATTATGTAATTTCAAAAGAAGTGTGGGGGGAAAAATCAGCTATTCACACACCAGTTCCCTCTAGCTTCCAGCAAGCAGGTGTTTTCTTGCTTTTGGGGGGATTTTAATACATAAGAGATTTCCACAAATCTACACCCTCTTCAGCCAATTCTTAAAAGCAAACAGTTTATTAGCTTATTTATGTAACTATACACAAGCAGTTTAAGTGCTCAAGGTGAAGCTGAAATATTCAGAACAGCAGCTACATCCAATTTGGATAACAGAATTCCATACAGGCCACAGGGCTACATAACTATACACAGACACACCCTTAGAAAAGATCCCTGTAAAAAGTTAACAATATGAAAGTATCCAGATGTCCATAAAGACAAATATTAACACCAACCAAAGAGCAGCAGCAATTACCCAATATCCCCAAACAGCTCCCCACGGTGAGGGGGCTCTGAACAGAACTAACTGTGCTCTGTTCTGGTAATTTTCTGCAAATTCACACTTGTGCACAGCTTAAACTCACTGCTGTTTGGGAAAGTACTTAAACATTAAGCAGACTTTGATTTGCTTGTTATCCAAGTTGTCCTAATATATATTTAAGATTCTGGAATCTCATTCTCAAAGTTGTCCAAATTCTGCTAAATTTCTCCAAGTCTCCATTAAAAATTTAAGTCATCCCTGCTTTATCTTACTGCTATGAAGAGGAACAGATACAGTGTACAAATCCTGTCCAAATGCCCAGTAATTCCATTCATTGAATGCTTTTCAAAACCAAGGAGATTCAGCACAATCTCCCTCTATATAGAAGAATCCAAATTATTGTATTTATGAACCTTTGAGAAAACAGTTTGAACTTCATTAGGAAAAGAACCATTGCAATTTTGGTTCTAAATCCCGGCCCTTCCTCCGAAAGTCCCCATTTCCCCCTTCCAAAACACAGCATTTAGTCAGCAATTTAATTAATGTCAGGTAGAGCTGATAAAACAAAAGAAAATAACACTTCCATCAACAAAAGAAAAGAGACCCTTTGGGAGGTGAATGACATCATGACTCTGGTATCCTTTGTCTCAGAGAGCTCAGCCAGACCATCCCCATGCATCCCATCTTTATTTCCCCCTGCTAGCAGCACATTTGGCAATGCCACGGTGCCACCTGCCCATCCGCCCAGGGGAAGGCTCCTGTGCCACCAGAGAAGGGGCCGTGGGGCAGAACTGGTTCCCATCACAAGGACACGGGGGAAGGAAATGTCTGGGAAATGGGGAAATGCCCCCTGCCAAACCTGCTCAGCTCATCTGCAATTTCCTGCAGCAAGAATTCAAAGCCTGGTTAAGAGGTGCCTTGACATTTTCCTTGACTTTTACCTCTCCTGCTCTCATTTTGCCATTTTTAAGGAACCTCTGTCAAGCACACAGTAGTCACAAGAGAGGTGTGTGAATTCTGTAGCTTGGAGGGGAAAAAATTTCCAGGACAATGTTTAAGGGACTTCAAACTCAGTTTTTCTAGAGAATTCAACTTATCAAAGAGGCACCAAACCATCCAGTTAGTGTTGAGATCATCAGCCTTAGAATATGACTGCTGGACATTAAATAGTGAAACTGTGTTCTTCTGCCTCTGAAAAAACCAGAGTTTTTTCAGTGTTTTACATGCAGGGAAATGAGTGCCATCCATTGTTTAATTTGAAAAATAAACACTTTCAGACTTCAGAATGGGTGAAATCCTACAGCATTTTCTATAGGCTTAAGTTATTGCTCTTTAAAAGGAAATTCAATACAAGCACAGATACCTAATTACTTGTGAATCAGTCCCGTATAAATATTAGACTATAAATTAGACTGCTTGAAAGTAATTCCTCTGCTTCTTGGGGCCTACTGAAAAATAAATTATAATAAAATACCACTGTGCCACAGCATAAAAAGCCTTCATATTTTACCAGAGCTGAGATAATGAAAGATTCAGATGCTTTAAATTCTCCTCAAGATTCAAGATCTTGGGAAATCCATATCTAGACTCACATACAAACTCCTTTATGCTTTGATAACAGCCCTGCTGCTTTCAGGGCACAATTTAAGCAAGTTCAGTACTCAAAGGCTCCTAGCAGAGCACAGACTCTCTCTCCCCAGCCACTATTATTTTCAGGTAGGTTCTAACTTTAGAACTTAGTCTTGATGAGGCCTTAGGTTTTAGCTTTTATATTTTTCAAATCCTGTATTCCCAGTGTGTAACTCTGCAGTGTCCTGCAGCCTGGGAGCTGCTGCTCTCTCATGCTGAGACAGACAGAACAAAGCCTCTCCAGGCTGCTCTCCAAGGACACCCAGCCCGGCCTAGGCCCAAAATGTGTAACCCAGCATCTTGAGAAGGGGGGCAAGCTGAGGGCAAATTCCATCATTAGCTGAAGTTTAATTGGTGAAATTGGGTTGAGATGCAAATGGACCAAAGCTATAAAAGCGTGAAGAACTCGTGACTCGGGGTCCATCTTGGGTGCAGCCTTTGGCCTGCCCAGGGTGTGCCTCTGAAGGCCTTTCAAATAAATATCCACCTTTATTCCCTTCCTCCTGTCCAGTCTCTGTTTCTAGGTTGGCCTCTTTAGGCATCACTGACAAGTTCTAAACTGGTCAAAACAGATCCAGGCCTTTGTTGTTTCTGCTGTGCCACTTCTGGAGCACCAGTGACAGATGGGACAGGCTCAGCACGAGAGCAGCACTGGCCCTGCCAGTCTCCAGAGGGAGATTCAGCTCCAGACAGGCACAGGAGCAGCAGGAAACTCAAGTACCCTTTGTTCCACAGGATGAACCTTCATCTCATGATGGATCTGACCAGAACTGACACCGGGCATCAAACCCTTCTCAGGAGACTGGGTGTTCTCTCACACAAGCCCCACTAAGGAAAAGAACACACTTAATAATTGGTTGGGGTTTCCAGGCTGACCACCTCTGCAAAACATTAAAGGCTGATCAACAAACCTGCCTTGGGGGTAGGTGGATTTGCCCCAGTGAAGAGCAGCTGGAGCAAAGGTGCCTGTGGAATTTGGCAAAGATTCCATAACACAGAACCTGCTTCAGGCCCAGGTGAGTTCTGCAGTGCCAACAGCCAAAACCTGCTCTGTGCCTTTACCCTGCCACTGCCAGTGACACCAAAACAAAGACAGAAACAGGTGACACTTTTTAAAGCACACATACAAACTTTATGTGTAATTTTTACTTCACAGAGACACCTCTGACATGTAGCTAAACCAAATGATGGCCTCCTCTGTTGTTGCTGAATGTTTTCTACACGGCCTGGGGCAGTGAGATGAGATTCTAACTAAAGCTCCTTCAGGAAGAACTTCTACAGCACTCACAGCATCCAGCTGGTAGAAAGATACAGGCCTGGTTACTACTGACTGTGTAAACCCAGAATTCATCCTGCATTTCCCTGTAAGAACTGGGCAAGGCCAGACCTTGAATCATCAGCACCCCAAGTTAGATTGTCACAAATCAACGTGCAGAATTATTCCCCCCATCATTCACGTAGAACTGAGCTCATTTCAATTACAGTTCCTTTGTCTACACAAGAAAAAGTCCTGTTCAAACTTCAAATAAAGATTCCTGTGATGTCTTCCTAGCGCTCTCCATAAATGAATGCAAGCTGTGATCATCTTTATTTCATCCTACCTGAAACTGCATAATTTAAGTTCCACTGGTACTGAATTTGATCTAAGTGTCCTGTTAGAAGAACGAAAGGTTGAGAAGGCAGTTAAACACACCCTTTTATAGCTGCTCATCAAACCACTGCCAGTTGTTTTAATCACAGTTAATGATGTCTGAGATCAGGAGATATTTTTTATAACATGCTGTCACCAGGATTAGAAGCATAGCAGCAATTTTATGTTCTTGTTTAGGCTACAGGGAAAAACAACATGCAAAGGAATTGTTTAAATTGGGAGTTTACATAATGCCCAACAGCAGAGAAAAGCCCATCACACAACAAATACCCAAGAAAACTATTAACTTTGTCCATCTCAATGAAAACCACCATTTCTAAATTAATTTATATGTGCTCTGTGCAAACAGCCCGGATGCCTCAATCCAATCATCTTGTTTTGGTATTGTGGACATAACAGCTAAAGTCAGGCACAGCAGCATCTGTGTGCCTGCAATCTGAATAAAACCAGTGTGTTGGAGGAAAGGCTTTAATGCATTTTAGTACTTAATCTACATATCTTTTTAAAAAAAAAATTGATGCATGTGGGAATTCCTTTCTATTAAAAGCTAAATACTCCTCCCCCACCCTTTTTTATTATTTTAAGATCCTTCCACCAGGCTTCTTTCAGAAAACCACTTTTGTCTCCCTGGGTTGCCAATCAAGATTCCTGGGCAATGATCACTTTCACTGCTACCCAGTGTCAGTCACAGCCTGTCACATCACATTGAGAGGAAAATCCAAAGTGATTGGTGCACCTGGGTATAAATGTGGAGCACAGGGTGCAGCTCCTCTGATTGTGCTGTGACAACTGAGCACATATTTACTAATAATCCACCCTTCTTAAAACATCATCGTCATCAGTATTGGCCTTATAGCAACAACCCTGGGGCATATACAAGTACTCAACCTGCTTGGTTCATTATTATATTCAAATGTTATGAATTTTATGAATATTTCCAGCAAAATCGCTCATTAATGAAGGTAAGAACATGCGGGTATTTGCAGAATCAGGACACTGGACTGAACTGATTTTTTTAATTAAGTGTATGAACAGTGCAATGAAGCCTCAATTAAGTTCTCTGGAGGTTACAAGCATCCAAGCAATAAAGCCACAGTGGTGTTGTCACTTGCCATGTGCAGTTGGCACATTAGATCCCAGCACACCAGTTAATTTTGATTTACAAGAACACACATGCTCACTGTTGGGAAGGGTCCTGAGCTGCTCTCACTCAATGAATGTTGATCTGTGCACTCCACAGACTGAAAACATCCAAATCAAATTCCGAGGGAATCATCACAGTTGCATTTTTTGTCTGTCTTCCCCCACCAGAAGTTAACAAAGCTCTGCCTCTGGAGTTGGCCTCTACTGATCAAACCAGAAATACGACAAGTTTGTGATAAATCCTAAACAAACATAATCAATTTTTGCTAAAGTTACAAGCCTCACAGGCAAGACACTCCTCTGGTTTATGAATTTTTGAGTAAACTGCGGTCAGTTATCAAAGAAATCTGGATTAAAGCTGAAATTCCAGTGCTAGGTAAGATTCCAGTTCTTTGGCACAGAACTAAGGCAGAAACCACTTTTTAGACACAGGAATTTTCACCAAATTTTAGTTCATACAAAAACCTTAAACCCAAAAAAATGAAAACCTAGAACTGTCTCACTGGGAGCAGTGATCAAGCAAACATCTGAGGACCTGCTTCCACAAAGCCCCATTAACCAGATTAGAGCAGAAAATAACAGACCCTCGCCGGGTAAATTGCTGCTGACAGTTGGAGCTTTTCCAATGAAAATGTCTTATAAGCAATAGGGACATCTCCAGTGAGGAGGATATTGGAAATCCTGCTCTGAAACAGCTGCTATTTCTCATGTTATCACCCCCCTGGGAGCTGATGTCCTTGCACAAAACAGATTTTGCAGGAGGAAGCCACGAGCTGGGGCTGGAGCGCTCGGAGCTGCTCCAAGTGCCAGCAATCCCATCTCAGATGGGCCCCACTTGGCTTCCCCCTAAAGAAACCCCTGCCAGCAGGGCTTGGGCACGACCCTGCCCACGGCCTGGCATCAAACTCTCTGTCATGATTTATGAGGAACCTGTAAAGGGATGAGTTCCTCTATTCCAGCCCTCACTGCTGCTTTTGTGGAATCTGGGTAACAGCACCAACCAGAGCAGCCTTTGGGGAGCAGACAGGATTTTATCCTTCCTCAGGAAGAAATCCCTGTGAATGCTGGCATGATCTTACCTCCACCATCCTGTCAGCTTTCAGACTGAAGCAGGGAGTTCCTGTGGCCCCCTGCATGTTTTATATTTTGTCCTTTCTGTGACTGAGCTGATTTTCCCCTGCTTTCCTGGGTTAGTGGCCTAGGAAACTGGATATTTAGCTTTTCCTATTGTAGAGGCACAATAGAGTGGAAGTCTCAACACTGTTTCCCTCTCACCCACAGCTTAAACACAATTAACTTTTCATTTGATGCATTTTTCCTGTCTGCACTCATAATGCTCCCCCAGGAAATGAGAGCCAATAAGTCCTACCCAGGAGTAGGAGAGCAGGGTACTGACCAAATATTGTATAATGCTGTATTATAGGCCTATGGGAAAAAAGTTAATTAAAGACCACTGGCATCCTTTGGGAAAATGTTTAATATATTAGCTCTTGCAGCACAGCCATGCAATGCAAACAAACCCCTCCTCTTTGGAAAATGTGAATATATCACACATTTGGGAAAAAAAACCAGCAAAATCCAGCGGTGTTTTTATTGGTCATTGGCCACAAATAAGTCTACTAAGATACACAAAGAACACACTTAAACATGATCTCTGCTGGGGCCTATACATCACCTTCCTGAATTGGGAAGCACCTTTGTATAATTCAGGTGCTGCCATAATTTTTTTCCAACAGTAATAACAATTAATAAACATTTCCACATACTTCCTTGGGCTTGGTGAGCACTAAACAAGACTCAAAGACAAACCCAGGCTTCCAAATACTCCCAGAATAGGAGTGAGTATGAGTTGTATCCAAAAGCTAGAGTTGGGAGTGTTTCTCTCCCTAAGCCTCCCCAAAGGGATGTCCAACATTGAAATACTGCAAGGTATTAATTTGGAAAGCCAAAACCTAAATGCTCCAATAGCCACACATTTTATGCAGTGGAAAAGTGCAGGTTTATTGAATAGCTCTCTCATTAGCATACATTTCCAGAGGCACAGACCCAGTCTCTGAGGTCATATTTAGCAAGCCTCATGGCTACGTTTTCTTTTACTGGTGTTATTAACCCCACTGGAGCAGGTGCCACATTTCAGCACCTGCAACAGGTTCACACAATTGTTAGCACTTGCATTTGAATGCAAATAGGATGTCTGCTTGAAAACAAGTGCATTTTTTCTGCAACAGGCTCCAAAGAAAGCCCAGCTGCACAAATCACAAGCTCAGCTTCCACTGACTTTGATGAGGTAGAGGGACACTGGTACCCAGATTCGATTCCTTGGATGTCCCACTACCATCAGCAGGAAGTGTTCAGAATCACTCTGACCTGATGGATCCCACAAGAGGAAGTCCCTAAGCCTGCAGGCTGTGTGACTGCCAGCATGTTTGATAGCATGAGAGAAATTACTGAGCCAAACCACAAAACAGGGATAACATGATTCCTAGTGGGATCTCCGACTCTGCCTGGTGGGAAGGAGTCCCTCACTCCCTGCACAGCCCCAGAGCACCCAAGGCAGCTGCTGTTGCAGTGAGCAGTGATGTGTCTGACACTCAGGTGCCAGCCAGAGAGGAGGGACTGCACAACCCAAAGCTGGCAGCACTGCAGGTACCTGCAAGGCTGGGGTCTGCCCTGCAGGCATCTGCCTCCAGCCCTGGGGAGGGCACACAGCTCATGGGCAGCTCACAGGGTTTGCATTTCACCTTACACATCAAAATTCAGGCAGAAACATTGATCTGGAGCTCCAAAGCTGTGTCTGCAGTGTGAGTGAAGGGCAAACACAGATGGGAAATGGCTGCACACACACAATTGGACCACAGGCCTTTGTTTTATTTACACTGCCATTTTCAGTTCACGTGTGACATGCAGCTTGCTCTTATTTAAATAGGACGCTGGCACCGAGTCTTGCCGTAAAAATTGGGTTACATGAACAGTTTCCCCCCAACACACCCACACTGGTTTTCACCAATGGATCTCAGAATGCTTCATTCTAGAGGGGGAGGAAGGATGACCTGGCCCATCAGGTGCTGCCAAAGCTGTCACCTGCCTAAATCACATCAGAACTGTGTCCTGTAGGTACCACTGCCAGCTCCAACACAGACATCAGCCCCCTGGATGGGATACTCAGGGCACTACCAGCAGCAATAGCTGGATCAGCTCAAAGGAATTTCCTCCTTTGCTACTTCTTTTGGGACATTCTGTTTAAAAAAGAAACCTACCCACACACAAATTCATTATAATCACACACATGTTCTTTTTCTGGTTCATAAAAAAGCACATCTGCAACAAGGCCGCCCACAAACTGAAATAAGAGTCATTTGTCTAGCAGGGTTTCCTGGTGGAATACACAACAAGAAAGACACAGCCTCTGTGCTAAAAATAAGTGTGTACATTCACCATGCTTCTAGTTTTGACTTTAAGCTTTAACTACAAGGTCCTCTCTGAACAGAGTTATTGTGCCTGTGATTTATCAGGCAACATATTGCTATTTACTTTTGTAATTACAAACACCTTCTTCCAACACTCAAATAATTGTTTCCACAAAAATAACCTCACGTGAAAGGAGTAATAAGCACAAAATGATGTTTCATTAGGACTATTAACGATTTTTTATTAGCAGTTCCATCAGATTTAAGTGGCATCTTTAGTCTGGGCATGTGCATATGTATAATCTGTGTCAGATTTGTCAGCTTTTGATGGATGTTTTCACTCTCACTGCTATTATTACTCTTATATAGTAATAGTGGCAACAGGGACCTAGTTTATTAAACCTTATGTTGCATCTGCCACAATGCCCTGGGGCTGGAGTGCAGTCATCTATTCCAAGCACTATTCCTTGCAATTATACTTGATTGTTAACTGTATATGTTCAGGACCACTTACATTTGAGTGCTGAGTCCTGAGGTTTTCTTCTGCTGGGCCATGCTCGAGCTCCCGGGCAGTTAATGGGATTATCCAGATCATTAGAACTGAAACACAAAGTGAAAATACATTAATATAGCTAATAGTGGATTAAAATATCAGTGATAGCGGACAACAGTATCGCTTTGAAATCTTTTGGTTGTGTGTTTTAAAGGCAGCAGATTAAAAAAATGGGATTGGTGCTGAGGATGTGGTGTGCCAGCACCCTCCCAGCGTGGCTGTGGCAGTGCCAGGGCAGCAGCACTTGGGCTGCACACACTGCACCATCCCTCCCAGAGCCAGCATCCTCCTCCATCCACAGACTGCCAAGAAGCACAGAAAAGCCTCCTGAGAGAGAGCCTGAGGTTTTCGGTAACACCACAATCACACTTGTGGGAATGCACACACTGATGGGCTTGGACTGGAAAGGAGGGAAAAGATCACATCAGTCCTTCACCTCAGGTGACAAAGCTCCCAGAGCAGAACAGCAAAGAAGGAATGCAGTGATTGCTTGGCTGCTGCACCACTGTTTGAGCACAGATACCATGAAGCCAACCGCTTCCAGGAGAAAATCACCTGAGGCACCTTTGGGACTTGAGGAGCACAAAACGAGTCTGCCAAATGCAGCACAAGGCACAGCGTGAAAGCTGCACAGTGAGAGGTCCTCCAGGAAATAAGGTGAGTCAAGAGCACCCACTGCTCCACAGAACAGGTAACTTCAAACATCAGAGCAAAGGGAACAACCAGGAGAGGAACACAGCCCATCCAAGGGTCTGAATGGAAGGTGGGAGCTGCTTTGCAGCAGCAAACACGAGGTGCTCACACATCACCAGATCCAGCAGCTCAGCCTGAAAGGGTGAGGATGAGAGAGAGCTTTGTGTGAGCACCATTTCTCTGGGGGACGGGGAGCAAGTCCCATTCATCTGAAGTGAAGTTCCTGCAAGCTGAACAGCAAAGAGTGAAACTAAATGTCAGTATTTGCTTTCATCTCATCAGAAGCCCTTCAGCACCAGCCAGGTAAGCCCAGACCTCAGGTACAGCAAAGAAACAGCATCAGAAGAGACATGAAAACATCTCTATCGTATTATTTTGTCAAGTTCTGCTTAAGGGTTGATTGATGCACTTTTAACATCAAAAAACATTAATCTTGGAAGCTTTGAAATCAAGCCATCATTCATCAGTTAAACTTCAAATCAACTACTCTGAGATTAATCAATACAGAAGCTGTCGAGATGTCTTTGTGTAATTACTGTTCTGCAACAATTAGGAAGTTTACATTATTTGCTCCAAGACAGACAATTGCTAAGCCTGGTACTAGTAATAAATCAAGTTCTCTTTTTAAGCAAGTGTTAAACTTGAATATAGACACTTGTGTGGAGGTACTTATTGAGATATATCTGAATCTACTTGCCTTACAAAACACAGCAAGTTTTTGTACATTGAACACAAAGTTTGAGTTATTTCATATTCAGAGAAATAAAAGTGTACTTTGTAGCAGCATCAGAAGGATCACAGTGGCCTCCTGAAATAGAATAATTAAATAATTAAAGTCATACCAGCAGACAAGCAAAGATGGTCTAAAAAATATCAAGAGACTGAAGGCATAAATCACGGTTACAACCCATATAATCTTTGACCTACACACAAGCTACAAGGTTCAAAGGTGGCATTGCATTATGTATTTATTGCCTGCCTAAGCCATCATTCACCAGCCTTCATTTTAAGAGGTAGGTATGATGGGAGTCCCGGACAGGGAAGAATACATCATAAAACCTTCCCCATAAAGGATGGCACAGCTAATTTATCTTGTGTTTCCTCCTCAGCTCACGGCGTGGCAGCTCCCTACAGAATGAGGATTCCCAATGGAACAACAGGACAAAGTGCAGCCCTTCCCAGGGCAGCTTTTCCCTCCTGCCCAGCCCTGTTTGGCACCCTGAGAAGTGGGAAAAGGCACAGAATGGTTCCAGAGCCATGAGCAGGAATCCTCAAGGGGATGGAGCAGCCAGGGGACCCCTTGGACACCAGGATCAGCTTGTGCAGTGCTTCCCTTGGCACCTGCTTGGGGTGTCAGAGCCAGCACACCCCAAAGCACAGCCAGGCTTTGGGCCACCAGCTCTGCACTGCCCTGCTCCCTCTCCCCTGTGTGTTCTGCCAGCTCCCAGGGACTCCAGCAAGGTGGGAATTTCCCATGTATTAGTAGAGAATCCATGGGCAGTGTAGTGATTTTGGCAACCCTGTGATGGTTTTGCCAAAAAAAAATGGATCCTAACCACTCCTTTGCCACTACTCAGGTCTAAAAAATGGATCCTAACCACTCCTTTGCCACTATTCAGGCCTTTACAGTAATTCAAGGGAAGTATATACAGAAATCTTACTGCAAAATGGTCACAAAGAAACTAAAAAAATATTGCAGCTTATGTGAGAATGTGCATCCAGCTTGTTCTGTATTCAGCTCCAACAGAGGAAGCAATTTCTGTAAAACCCAGTTTTGCTGCCTGGTTTCTGGCACCGTTATCTCAACAAGCCCTCGGGCGGTTATTTGTAGTATTTACATTTTTTACCAACTTATCACGAGAAAATCCAATTGTTCCTAATGACAGTCACACTGTGTCTCTCCCATTCTCATATCCAGGAAAGTGTTTATTATCCATTTGTGGTAATTAAGGCACTGATGTTCTATGGATCCATAAAGCCAACGTCATTAAGCAAACAAAGGCACTTTTTTCACCCCCAACTTATTGCCGCAAAAATATTTACAAATAAAAGCTCAGTTATAACACAGTAGCTTGAAGAACAAACCACTATTGGCTAATCTCAAGCATTCTTAGAATTGGGGAAAAAAAATAAAACAGGTCTGTAAAACAATTATTTTTCCAGCATTTGCTAAAGAATAAAGAAAGAAGTAAAATAATTAGCTAGCCAAAAACAGAGAGGTGATATTTGACAATGACTCTCTTTCCATATTTGACCTTTTCTTGTAAAATGGTTAAGCAAACTCCTTAGCAGGTTAGAGTAAGGCAGAAAAGCAGGATGGGCATTAAGTGCCTCCATTAAACAAGCTTTATTAAATCCACCACGCCAGGGAGACCACCTGAAAGCCAGCAGAGATGTGTTTGAACTACCAAAGCAGGACCTTAAAGCCCCACGAGCAGGACACATCACTGCCACAGCACATCCCTCAGCCCTTCAGAGCACTATCAGGATTCATCACAGGGTCCTCAGAGAGGCCAGGTGAAATCCCAGAGTTTGTGAAGTCCACAAGAACACTCGCATTAAACTCTGGATTTATTCTCCATCTCCATTCTCTCTAGCAGCACTGCACACCACCTCAGCACTTCACACAAACATGAATTTAATTTCAGTACTTTTTACTCCAACGGAGAGCCCCAGCCCACCAGCAATCTCCAGAAGAAACAGCTCTTCATTTCTGGAAATGCTATCTTGCTCTACATCACATCTTGTTCCATTTCCTCTCTTGGCAGTGCTGCAGTTATCCACTGCAGCACATGTTAAATTAGAACTGGAACACTTCACAAGTATTTTCTTCCCCCAGCCTCACAGTGAAACAAATTCTGTTCCTCTGCAAACCCCTCCTGTAAGTGCACACACACTTCCAAACACAACAGCCACAGTCATTTTTTTCCTTGCAGAGCTGGAGAAAGTGGGAGTTCACATCTTCTCATGGCATGAAGTTTAAATGAAGTGTTTGAAAAAAGGTGTCTCATTGGAGCTGTACGGAGTTTCTGTAAAGGTGATCAAATCGTAGCAAGTTTGGGTTTCAGTGTAAGATGTAAAACTTGGACTGCATTTTCTCAAGTCTGCAAATCTTCTTGGCAGATTTGAGCTTTAGCTCAAACAGATCTGGCCTGATTTATATTTTGTTTGAAATGATGCCCAAAACTATGATTAAGTAAGGTTTCCACCAAGCCCCTCAATCCAGCTCAATGGAGTGGTCTCATTTTTCCTGGAAGATGAGAATTCTCTCTCCAAAAGGAGGCAGATGTGCAGAAAGCTTCTCCACAGTGTGTCAAGATGCCCAAAAAAAGAGGCTCCAAAGACAGTGATGTATAACACAGCATTCAGCAGCACAGCTCTGTGTTTCCCATGATTAATATCCCAACTGAACAGCAGCTCACGCTTCATCCACCAGATCTGAGCAAAGTACAGAGGGACAAAGAGCTCTGGTGCTGGGGAAAGCAGTTCCACAGCAACACTCCTGGTTTATTTTCCCCTTTGATAACTGAGGGAGCTACACACAGAAAACCAGATGCTTTTTTTGGAAAAAGTCAACATAGCAGTGGAGGGAGCATTGACTGAGCCAGAAGGGAACTTTGGGCAGGGCTTTACCCTGCTGCAGAGGTGGGCTTGAACCTTGGAAGCATCTCCCAAGTCCTCAGTGCCACAGTTAATCCACAGCTTCCCCCTGAGGGGTGCAAACACTCTGGGACCCTCCAGGCTGGGAGAGGGTGTAGGAACCAACATCTCCCAGGCAGATTTTACCCTGGCAGCTTTTTAATACCTTTTGTTATCCCCACCTGCTGCCTAACAAATGCAGGGAGCACAGGACACCCTGACACAAATAAAAATGGCATTCTGCTTTTGTGTTAGATTTTAGCATGCACATTACAGGTCATCACATGTAAAAACCTTCCATATATCCCAAAACACTTAAAGACCAACCAATAAACTTCAGGGGTATTCAAATACAAAACTTAGCTTTTAGGACCCACTCTAATGGTCATAAAAAAACTTTTTTAGGGTGATTGGGCCTATGTGTTTAGGCCTTAATATTTTTTCATTGCACTGCTTCATAATAGGCTGCCAAAAGTCATAGTTCACGTTGAATTTTCTAAAAATCAGATCTGTTTAGCACTTTAATGTCATAATGCACATTACACAGCAGAAGCTGAATTGCTAATTATCAGTTTATGTGAAATTTTACTTCTATGAAAAAGGTCATTTGCATATCTATCAAATAGAGTTTGCATTCAAAACTGCAAGGAAAGTTATGCATTAATGTTCTGTAACAAAGTTGAATTTTATATTATAAATATGTAAGGGGAAAAAGAACCAAAGCTGAGTTTCTGCAATACCTAAAGTAAGAGATTTTTCAATCCTGGCTGAAAATACAATTACAAAACTATTACTGTATTTCAACTTCACGTTTTAAAGCACTGTGGTGCATTAAGAGTCTCAAGAATAGAGTCATTTCTACAAAAAGCTTGTGTTCCTCTCACCACAACATAAAGGCTAAATCTGGAGGGGGGGTGCACACTGGGAACTAAGCTCCCAACTAAGAAATTTTCTGGATAGGAAGGTGACTGAGGACTAAGAGCACCTCTAAGTGCATCTCAGCTTCCATACTAGGAGGAGTCACAGTTCCAAACAAGAATTTCTGCAGTGTTCAGAATCACAAAATTTGGTCCCTCAAACCCTCATCCTCTCCACGGGTGAGCCAAGCTTTCAGTACCAACCTGAATTCATGTCAGAATCAATGTTAGCAAAGATGTGGAGATACAGCCAGTGTAGAAATGAGTATTTACTCTTAATTGCTGTGTGCTTCCTAAAGACCAGTCACAGGTTTGTGTGGAGAAGAGTCAAAATAGTTCCACTACCCCACTGGAGGTGCACCTTCTCCAGCCTCCAGCAAGCCATTCAGGGAAAAAATCAGTGTTATTTCTACCTGCTCCATCCCTCAGTGGGGACATTCCCCTTTGGAAGAGCCTCACAAGTTCACATTCATGTTCAGAGTCCTTTGCCTCAGCCATTATCCTTTTCCACCCTGGGCTGGGGCACTGAGCTGCTGCTCACAGGAAGGGAAACGAGAGCTCCACACATCCCATCCCTCCTCCCTTTGCAAACAGGCAGGTGAGTTCTATTTATTTTCCTAAACGAACCTCCACTTCAGTGTATTCATCCTGATCAAGTCACATCCTTATAAAGAGGAAAAGAAACACTTTTATTCTTAAACCAGAGTTCAAAATCACACCTGCTCCGCCTCAAATGCTCAGCGTGGCATTGCCAGTAGCAGCACATAGGAGCATAACCACTCCAATTATTTGCTATAAAGGTGCCACAGTACAGTTCCCAGGAGGACTGGAATTGCTGAATGCTACAGTCTCCACAAGGGAGGAAATTCTACCGTGGTGCTTATGTGAAAATTCACTAAGTTCCTGCCCTCAAGGGAATAGTTTCCTCCTGTGATAATGCTGAACATAAAACACATTGGATTTTAGGACTGGCGGAAATAAAATTGGTGTGAATAAATTATTATTTATACGAAAATGCACAGTCAGGACAACGACTACATATGTAAGGCCATAAAATTTAAGTATCTCACTTTGTTGTTTTAGCATACTGGGGAAAGCCATTGTCCATCTGTGGCCACACATTTATGCTCATTGTCTACCAGCCTCACTGCCTGAGCCGTGCATTCCATTATTTAATGGAAAACGAGGTAAAACTGCTTTAGGAGTAAGCTGTGAGTTGTTGGGTGAGCAGTGAGAAGCTGCACTCAGCTCATGGGGGTACAGTTTGTTTCCCCCGGCATTTGAACACTGCATTACCCAGTCATCACCCGTGCTATCACCAAGGATTGAAAACAAAGGGAACAAGCTCCATTAGAAAATGGCTTCAGCTTCATTTTCAGAGTGATTTCTCCTCTTCTTCATCACAGTGTCTCCTCTCACATGAAAATTCTTCAGAGGTAGAGGTCATGCCAGAAATGATATAGATGTACAAGTCAATGCTTTTATAAACATGTAATGACACAGGCTGTTGCATCAACATGACACAAAAGCCTACTGTTATTTTTAATAAAGGTTTTTTTGTTATTTTCTAGGAATACAGTAACCATCTAAAAGCCAGAAATGGAAAAAAAACTAGTATGGTCTAACTCACAGTCTACAACTGAAATCCACTGTAAAACCTTCCTCAGTTGGAGAGTCCCTGCTAGGAAAATACACTTCCCACAGAAGTTTCTGGAAGGATTAAGATCACCCTGACAGTTGCACGGATAGAGGTAAAACGCTTCTGACAAGTTTCTTTGCTGGAACTTGATCCAGCAGAGCATCTCAGCAGATGCTCCTGAGCTGTGCTGAAGTGGAGCCCAGAAGTGACACCCCTCTGACAGCTTCCCAGAGCCAGCCCTGTGCGGGGACCCTCCCAGCCTGGTGGAGGGGACATCTGGCTGCAGGTGCCCCCGTGGTGCTGTGGGACCCTGTCCCTGCTCAGGGCACTGGGCAGCAGCTGCACTTGGCTCAAACCCTGGGTTTCAAACACTGATCCAACAGAGAGTTACTGCTGAACAAGGGTGATGGAGCCCTGTCGCTGCCCGAATGTAGGACGACAGAGTCCACGCTACTACTAAATCATCCAAAGTGAGAGAGTTTAATGAAAGATTGAACAACTTTTATATGTTAATACACAAAAACGTGTTGAATGGCATAAAATAATTGGTCCCTCAGACACCCACCCCTTGGGGTGATTGCTCCAGTTCTGAGACATCCGTTTCTGGATGTTTTTCTGGTTAAAACCAAAACAGTCCTTGAGAAGTAGGTGCGGGTGCAAAAATTTACAAAACTATAACATTGTTTTAAATTCTTTACATGGGAAAGAGAATTTTCACAACATGCTGCAAAGGCTAAAGAAATTCTCTGCCTGAGGCCTTTCTTCACATCCATAGAGCCCCTGCTCAAAAACCACCAAACAACTGCCTTGGAATCAGACAGCTCTCACTTCTTCCTCGATGGCATTTCAGTGCCACGATCCCTGACGTGCTGCCCCACTGCCTGCTGACAGAGCTGGATATTTTGGCAAGCTTAAAGAGAAACTTCAGCCAGCTGTGTAGTTTCTCTGCCTTCCTTGTGTCCTCCACTGTGTCCTCTACTGCAAGGACACGCTCAAAGAGTTCATCTGGGGGAACAGGCTCACGAGAATTTGTGGTGTGCCACAGTGCTCAGATGAATCAGCCCCACTATCTGCATTTTTCATTTTAAAAATCCCCTACTGAGACAAACACTGCCTGTGAACTCTGGGCTGCTCAAGCACGCAGAAAAATTCAAACTTTCCCCATCTCTCGCTTTAGTCTAGATAGATTCAGTGTTTGTAGGTCACACAAATTCTCAGCCTGCTTCATAAAGAGAAAAAACAGGGCTGTTGGAAAACCTGCTTTACACTGCTCAAAGCATGACTTAAACTTCTGTCTATTGATCAAGTAGTTAACTACCAAATAACAAATTTTGCAGTCCAGAGGGATTATATATAAAGAGATATAGAGAAACTGTGAGAGGAAATAACACAGTGACCTATTGCTTAACACTGGCAAGACAAAACCCTTTAATACCTGTTTAAAGCCCTGGCTCAGTGGGCTCCTGACACAGCCCTTACTGAGTAACCACTATCCCTTAATACCTATCCAGAACCAGCCCTCTCTCCGTGCCATCATTTTAATTGAATACTAAAAAATAATAGTTCTCTGAATGCAAGATTTACTGTTAGACATAAAAATAAAATGACAATAAAGCCATACACATAAATTAAGCAAGAAGCCCTCTAATCTGGTCTGCACCACTGCTGTATTTTCTCTCACGTCTCTGTCTCATTCCTCACCTTCTTTGAAGCACAATAAGTTACCATTATTGGTAAATATTTATATTCAGTTCTGCAGTGTCAAGATACTGACAGTTAAGATAAGTCTTCCAAAAAATGTTCCCATCTTCCCAAGACAAGACAAATATTTATCATATATGTCTTTTTGAAGGCTTATGCCTTTTTGGGAATGAGTTTTAGGATTATCTTTATTCTCGTCTCAGCAACTTTTAGCTAAGGAAACTAGAACAAATTAGGACTCTGTAGCCACATACACACTAGCTAAAATCAATAGCTTTAATTTTCACATTTAAACCTACAATTTTCATCTGACAGCCTCAGCAGGTTTTAATGCACACAACAATTTACTTTTACTGTTTTAATTGTTTTTAGTCAATCACTTTTATTGCTTCTCTGCATCTGACTAAACAAATTAATAGAGCTATGTTCATAAATGATTACTTTGTGAAATGGCTTGATAGATACATTTGCCAGGTTCACCTTCAATTACTGCCAGTGTTAGTAATATTTATACCAAAATATACATTCATCCAGGTTTTATAATTAAGTGAGCAACAGGAGCAGCAACACAAGAAAAAAAGGATCTATTTCCTCAGCACCACAGTATCAAATTTCACCTTTCTAAGTCTTTCCCCAGGCCAAATGAAAACCACCAAGCCCTGCCTGCAGAATTGGCTGGAAAAGCCCTTTCTGGAGCACAGAGAATCTTGTCCTGCCATGGACATGATCTTCTGGTTGAGGAAAACACAAAGAATGTGCACTGCACTGGTCAGGATGGCACTGGCACGTGGCCTGGACCCAGTGCCTTGTTCTGTCCCTTAGGTGGGGCAGTGGGACCCCAGCAGAGGCTCTGAGCTCCCTCCTTGTCCCCACCCACCGCTGCAGCTTGGCCAGCTCAGGGTGAGGCAGGCACTGCAATGTTCCCTTGAACACACAGCCCAGCAGAGGTGTGCACAGCCTGGAATATCTACTAACTCACTAACCAAAACCAAGATATATTGCCCCAATACCAAGGAATTCTACTTTTGTGGATGCTGTAAGAGTCATTTTTCACTGCCTGTGAGATACAAGGACCTTCATCCGGGAGGCTCAAAACCCTGGGCTCTGGATCTTCTTTATAAATTCCAATTTTATTTTATCTAATGAGACAAAACCATAAAACCAGAAGCTAAAGGTCAAGGGCCCACCAGATCCAGCCTAATTCAATGTTTGGCTCTCCAGACATATCTAGATACATTCCCCTAGCAGATAATTAGTGCTTCACCTACAGCTAACAAGCCAATTCTTCTACACATATTTTATCACCACTCAGGGCATCCTGTGGATTTTGGGAGAGCCTGTCCATCCCTCTCAATGTTCCTGAAGCCCCTTGCCCTGTGAGTGAGTAAATACCCCATCAAAGCTCTCCTTTCACCTTTACAGAGCCCGTTTTCTTTTCCAAGCAGCCACCAGAGAACCAAACCAGCTGCTGCTTTTGTGCAAAAGCTGAAAGCGATCCCACATTGGTCAAAACTGCTGACATCAAACTCATTTTTCAATTGATATTCCCACATAACATCACTCATATTTGATTTAAGCCTCCACTGAACACGCGCCCTCAGAAGCTGCCTGGGTCTTAAGCTGTAGGAAACTGATAAACTGCAGAGTGTGGCAGAGTGGCTTTTCACTGTTCTCTTAGAAACCTGCACAATATCTCATTTGAAAGAGCCCTGATCTCTGGCTGAGGCTGCTAGGTGCTTCATGAATATAAACTGAATATATGAATTGTATTGCTCCTTAAGCTACCAAGCCTACACTCCACTGTTACAAGAAAAATCATGAAAAGCTTGTATGACCAAAAAAAAATAAATATATAAACTGCAAAGAAAAAACCTGTTTATTTCCTGAGGCTTGTGGAAAGTTATAATTAGGGTTTGTTTTAGTATTTCCATATTTCTTGAATCAGTTCCCCAGTCTGAATGCACATCATTTTTATTTTAGGTTGCTTAGTATTAAGCAGACACTTGATCCCCCAGCAGTTTTCACAAACCCACACCGTGCTCCCCTCCCTGCAGTGAGGTAACACAGCTGCTCCATAATCCTGTCTTTTTATCATCAGGCAGGACAGCACTCTCCAAAATGCCAAACTGAGCACAGCCACCTTGCTGGGATGACATAACCCAGAGCATCTCCACTGCTCAGGACTCTTCAATAAAGAGCTAAGGCTAAAAAAAGGCTAAACCAACAAATCTTCTGTCCCAATTACCCGAGCTGCTGCTGCTCAGGACAGAGAGCAGCAGGAAGAACAGATAAAGCCAGAGGTGGAACAGCCTCTCCACCCACAGAAAAATATTTCCATTTTTATCAAAGCCAGCCCTCTCCCAGCACTACATTACAGCAGGGAGAAGTGATTCACAGAACCACAGTCACAACAGAGCCTGGGCACATCTGTATTCCCATGGAAAACAGGATCTCAGCCCTGTGCCCTGAGTGGCAGCTCAGCACAGCAGCAGTCTCAGCTCATTTCTCAGCTTGCCTTGAAACGGTAACAAGCTCCAAAAAACCACTTGTGTTTGTGCAGAAGCTGCAGAAGTGTTATTTTATTTCAATTTTTGTGTTTGATTCTGATTTTTCTAATGACAGAACCAGACTCCAACTACACTAAACCATAGACCCAGCATCAGCATGATCTTCAAAGCCATTGCAACACAGATGCTCCCAAGTTTTTGAGAAGGATACTTGAACTTTCATATTTTGACTCATTTAATGCTGAGGAAGATACCCGAGAAATCTCTGATATTTTAGAAAACTTCAGCAAGAGGATTTCCCAACACTACTGCATGAGAAGATGCCCCTCATCTTCCTTCCCTAATTTTATCAAGGCCATAAATATCGCATGCTAAATAAAGCAGAGGTTGGAGAATCTAGACTTCTGCTTGTTGCTCAGGACCTCACATGCTCAGGGTCACTTCCTTGATCCCGCAGCAGTTTTCACAAACAGCCCTGAGGGATGGGGGCCCACAGAACCCTCTGCAGAACACCTGAGATGGTGTCCAGGAGTGACCTGAATTGCTTTGTACAACACACACGTGGTGCTGCCCTGACTCAGAGGGTTTCACACAGCCAGCCACAGCAGGTTTTATATTTCTGTCAGATAATGACACCATTTTTTAAACATTGCTAAAGAATGAGTTATAGAGTAGGATTTCAAGGGCCAGGTCCCAAAAACAGACAGGGTACCCTTGCTGCCCTCACAGATTGCAGAAGGCACCCTGATAGAGCTGATCACAGCAGCTGGAAGCTTCCAGGGACCACATTTTGCCATTTGCCTCCACACACACCAGAGCTTGCTGCTCTCTAATAACTTTTGGGCAAAGTCCTTTACAAATGAGGTCTGTTGAAATGCTGTTCAAGCTCACCTGCTCTGCCACAACACCTGAAGACCCTAAAGAAGCCCAGGCCTCACTGCATTAACCACAGTGTGCAGCAAAAGCCTGTAGGTGAGGGTCAATAAAGCCTAAATAAATAGAACAAGCAGGAAGTAGGCAAATAAAAAGATAAATTAGTTCACCCCAGGTCACATAGAAAGCCTGCATCAGAACCAAAAGGACGCTTGATTCCCAGGGTCTTACTGTCAAGACCAGCCTTTCTCACTCTTAAAAATCTCTAGGAGAAAGCACAAGGCATCAGCCCCCAGCATTATTATCACGACTAATTGTTCTTTCAGGAGGAGAAGATACACTAAGGAACAACCTGGCCCACGTGGTCACGTTGGAGACAGAAATCAACTCTTAAATTTGCTGAAGTGCATGAAAAGTTCACTGCCTGGAAAGACCTTTCCTTCCATCTCACCTGCCTCAAACGAAAAAGGACTTGATACCAGGTACCACAGCCACCCCACACTCACTCCCTGTGCTTTACAGAGATGTTACAGGGGGTATTCCCAGCACATCCACAAATAGATTGGGAAGGCACACTCTTTTCTGCCCTTCACTGAACTCTTACACATCACCCAGTTCACTTTACAGCCACCAAAAGAAATGAAAGAATCACGTCCAGCCTATAAATCATATCAGCCCATTGCAATTAAACACATTGAAATTCTAAATCCAAAAAAAAGGGCAGACTTTGTGATGATACAATTGCCAACTACATCTCCCAAACACTCTGTTGCTGCCCTTCAAACGTGCTTCCCATTTACAAGCTCACAGGAGCGACTTTACTGCCAATTTCTCCATTGATGGCACATTTTATTGACAAAATACAGCTGAGCCACCTAAAGCAATTTCAGCTACAGAATAACCTTTCACACAAGAAGTTAACCAGCTCCTCCAACCATTTGCAGTAGATTTAGATTAGCAAACACCATACAGACACACTCAGATCCTTTGAACAGCCAGCTGATGGCTAAGGACAGGGTAATGTTAAACAGCATTTCATGCTTTGAGCTCTGGGAAGCAAAGCCTTCTGTACTCAGAAGTAAAAGGTCTGGATTCCCACTCTGCCACAGATTGTTTCCTCTACCTCTTCTCACCCATCTCCAGTTTCTCCTTTCCTTTGTTTTACTTCTCTCTTAATATTATAATTTTCTTGTTACACTTCTGCAAAGATTGTCTTAGTTTAAACAATGCTGATTAAAAAAAAAAAAAAAGCTGTCCAGTCTTCCCACAAGCTTAAAAAGCACCAGATGTGCACAAGTCTGTCCAGAGTGCAGCCACTGGCTCTGGGGTGGTGCTTTTAACAAGCAGCCAGTCAAAGGGAGGCTGTGCAGCCACAACTGACAAGTTCCCCATCACATAAATGCTTTCAAAGCATCAGACTCCAACATAAAATTACGCCTCTCTCTCAAATGCAATTGTATAAAACATTTTCTCTCTATGACTTATGGAAGAAATCACAAGTCTTGAAACGTGCCAAGATTTGGAACTCCCATTAAAGAAGCTCGCAAGGAAGAGAAAGTTTTAAAAGCCACTTTTATTGTGAGGCTTAATTCTGCATTCCTGCCAAGCCCATATTCAAGGGGGATTGCCTGATCAAAGATCCCAGGGCTGACCTCTCCGAGTTTGTCCACAGATCACCCCAAGTGTTCATCCAGCACAGCTGCTCTGAACATCTGTCACACCCTCCTCGGTTCAGCCCGTGCTAAGCAATTCCAGGGGTGGGTGGGGAAGGGGAGAGCCCATGCAGCAGCCCTTCTCAGACTCACACAAAGCACAGCCACCCCGGGCAGCCTGCTGCAAGGAGAGGGGTTTGCTGACACCTCTGTCCCGTGCAAGCCCCAGGCAGAGGCTGCAGAAGGGCAGCTGCCTGTGTTTGGAGTTGAGCTGCAGCTTTCCAGGAAACCTTAGACACTCACAAGTGCAAATTCCTTCCCATGGACACAGCCAAGGCCCTGCACTGTCAGCTCCAGGGTTCAGCTCCAGCCTGAGCACACACCCAGCACAGCAGTGGCAGCACTGCAGCTCCCAGGCTGCCACTGAGTGCAGGCAGAGACACAGCTGAAATGGAAATTTATCCCATTGCTGCACAGGGAAACTGTTTGAGCCACGGGAGCCTAGCTGCCTTTGCTCAGACTGTTTAATTACCCCCATGAAAAGGGATTCAGCACTCCCACCTAAGACCCTTGTACAGCTCACAGAGCAAACCCAGTTTCCCTTCAGGTACGCACACACAGATTGAAGCTGCTTCGGTCCCAGAGGAGCTTTTTCCACAGTTCAGTTGGAAAATGCAAACCTGGTCATTTATTCCTGCAGGGTGGGGACTGACCACGGTCAAAGTAACATTAATAAATCAAAGCCAGACCTAACAGCCACATACCACAGAGAAACTCAGAATCACACCTCACTTGCCCCAGCCAGGAGAGCACACAGAGCAAGAGCAGTCCTTGTGCTCACAGGTACTTTGCACTACAACACCTGATAGCTGGGGGGTTGTTTCTCCTCACTGTTCCTGCAGCTGTTTCTGGGAGCTCACCTGTTCCTAACTCTGCTCTTTTGGAGAGCCCAGCTGGAGCAGGATTCCCCTGTCCATCTGCCTGTACTTTTTAACACACCTCCACAATATCAATTTGTTTTTATGCTCCATGTCAGTCACACAGTTCATACTTTGTGTGGGTGCTTCACCTCCCCAAGGAGGGCACCTAATACTTCCTTTTTTCCTGTGCAACCCAGTGGTGACACAAGAGTCCTGTTTCAGCCCTGAAAAACCACTACAAAGCTGTTTTCCAGTGTCTCATAAGGAAGAGATACTTCTGTTGGAATGTGAGGTGTAATTAGCTGCTTTGCTCATTAACAAAAGCTGATCAGAGCACTCCATAAGCTGCTGCAGTTTCCTAAAAGAAGACGGTGCCCGAAGCCCAAACAGCCAATGCTCAACAGGAGTTGAACAAATGCTCTTTTTAGCCCTTTTAAAACACAGGAGAGCAGCCTCTGCTCAATCCAGAATTACTCAGCTCAAATTGAGCTGAAATAACTTCAGAGCTGGACTCCTCAGCCCCTTCCCCTTCAGAGAGGAGCACACCCCACACACACACTTCATTACCCAGCCTCCATAGCCCCTGCATTGCCCACGGGGCACAGCAAGGCCTGGGCTAAAAGTCCCCCTTTGTCAGAAGAAATCTGACTCCATGCCCTAAAATTATAACGCATTTTCACAAAAAGCCCTATCACCTTCCAAAAAGCACATCTTTAATTTGCTGGGTCAGTGCCCCAGCCATTTAGTAACACATCAGATCTCACCATATCATCTTCCTTCTGCTTAGAACAGATTTCACATCAGTAAAACAAGTAGCTGAGGCTGTACCAAGAGAACCCTTACCTGCAGAGAGGCAGCAAACTCGCCCATGCCCTCACACCTGAAAGAGACCCAGCCTCTGCCCCAGCCTCTTTTTATCCCTCTCCACCACTCTGGGCTGGGGATTTTGATTGCTCCCAGCTGACACCAATCATCCCCCTGAAACACTCCAGGTGTGAGTGGTGAAGATCTCTCCTACCCACCCATGGCAAGGGTTGTTTTCAGCCCTCAGTTTTGCACTAAGGAATTGTTTTTCACTTCATAGTTTTATGACTGAAAACTCACAAGCCTATTTTATAAACACCTGATGTTTATTGCTAGGCACAGCCAGAAATGCATCAATACACAGTCCCTCTTCTGAAAGTGCAAAGATTAGGTTAATGTTTTCCAAAAAGTTCCTAAATTGGAAGTTCCTGTGATTATTTTAAAATGCTGTAAGAATGTAAGACTACACAAAGGTGAAATTCCCACTGTAAACACTTTAAATGATTGGGAAGAAAATATTTATCTTTAGAAGCTGGTTATTTAGAATAAATTAGCTCCAAAAGGTCCCACACACAGATACACAAGACAGCTCTCTGTGGCTCAGGCATTCCCCCTGCCTGAGGAAAGCCTGGCGAGGGTTCTGTGACCCCAGAGAGCTCTGCAATAATGCCCTGATAAAGCCAAGCCCCTGTGCTTGGGGAGCAACCCCCTTTAGGATCACACAGTCAAGACCTGTATTTTCTGTGGCGTGTTTTAGTACACAGAGGGAGATCTGAAGAGGAGGCCTCTGGTGCAGGGCAGACAGCTCCTCCACAAGTCAAAGAGAATGCAGAAAGGAATAAATAACCAAAAGATCAGGAGTAGAAAGAAGCTGGTAAGACTCTGAGATGCACAGATCTGTTCTGATAGTCCAACAGCACCAGGAATACCAGGCATTTCTTTTGTTGTTTAAAGGCAATTTTGTTCTAAATTATGCAATTACAGAGAAAGAAGGGCCTAATAATAACAGAATTATTTTTTTCCACATCACTTTCTTTTATCCCTTGTACAAGAGAAGAGTCAAAGTTGTCTCTTTTGCCCAGGAAAACAAAGGAAAAAGCAAGTTTGGGCATCACCCTCTAGCCCAGTGATCAGAGCAGTCACCTTGTCAAGGCAAACGTGTGCCAACCTCCTGCTCCCCAAATTGTTGGGGAATTTACATGAATCACTCCTGGAATAAACCGTGGAGTGCAGCAGTCACTGACCAGGGGCTGATTTATGGAGACTCCCCAGCAACAGAACATCCAAAGGCAAGGTCCTGGGTGTGGGAACTGCCTGCAAGAGGCCCCTGTGCAGGGACTGTCCCTCCTTGCTGAGATTCCCAGGGAGATAAGTGACGCCAGCGGCGGGCAGGAGTCTCTCTGTCTCCCACACAAACACTCATTCAGCTGATGGAGAACAAAGCATCTCCTCAACATCTTTACAACTCAGGACAGGGAAAAGGCAAAACAACTTTTGCACCTCCCATCTCTCCGGCTGCTGCTCCTGGAGCATCTCCGTGCCCGTTTTCCCACAGTGAGATGTTTGTCTGTTCTAAAGCTCCATCTCCTGGAGCCGCTGAATTAACACAGGGCGGGCTCAGCTCTCGCTGAAACCAGGGTGTAAGTTTGAAAGTTTGCAAAGCTGTGAACTTTAAAGGGGCAAGATTTAAAAATATACAGGCATCTTGTCTTTCTGTAACGTGGAAGGGGGCCCGATCTGTCTGTTTGTTCTCGGTGCAGGGAACTGTGGCAGCGTTGCTGTGGCAGCTCCTGTGATGTCTCATCGCATCCCACGTTCCCGAGGCGGCCTCTGCCGGCCGCGCGTCCCCTCATTGTCCCTGTCCCTGTCCCTGTCCCTTCCTGGCCTTGGCACACGGAATGTTGTACCCAACAGAGCCCTGAGCTCCGGCGGCACCGGGACAAGTCGGACAGCGGGGAATGCTGCTCCCATCACCCCCGCTCCCGTCACCCCCATCACCCGCATCCCCCCGCTCCCATCACCCCCACTCCCATCCCCCCCATCACCCCCACTCCCATCAC
>VWZT01011455.1:380739-400571 GCA_013397055.1 Pachycephala philippinensis | reverse complement strand
CCCCGCTCCCATCACCCCCATCACCCCCTCTCCCATCACCCCCGCTCCCGCAGCGGCTCCGGTTTCCCTCGTGCTCTGCCCCGTGTCCAGAGGAGCTCCCCAGCTCGGGTTTCCCGTCATGGGAACGAGCTTGCACAAGAGTTTTCTCACCTATCCGAGGAATCTTCGTCCTCCCTGTTGCACATGGACGTGCTGAGCTGTGTGACCTCCAGGCCAGGCCAGGCCAGGCCGTGCTGGGCTCGCTGTCCCCATGCGCGTTATCCCAGCACATCCATCATGCTGCTGGCCCACACAGCGCTGCTTCCTCTTCAACCCTTTTCACACCCCTTGTTTCCCACAGGGTTATAGAACTACTTCAAGAAGTCCTTGAGGTGAATGAAGAGCTGATTAACAAAAGTTTACAAGTTACAGAAAACTGGCCTCCCATTGGTGATGGAGGGATGTAACTGGGATGCTGTCAGCAATCCATAGCTCTTCCATACGTGTCTCACTGAAAAACATGACCTGAGACAGACAGAGGTGCAAATAACCTGAAATCTCTTCCTAAAAGTGCACTGTGTGAATGAAAAATGCCGAAGGAGTGCAGAAGGATGTTCTGTACAGTTGCAGTCAATAGAAGGTGTCCATTCTAGGAAAAAATCTATTTATATTTAATAAATCACTGTGTTGCCACTTAACTATTGCGACAGAAAACTCATAGAACTAAGATTCTACCAGGCTTTGGCTCTGGGTTGTTGGGGTTTTTTTTTTAACCCTCACATACAATTAACAAAGCAGCTAAAAATAAAAGCTTGGTTCTTTTGTAGCAGACCCAGGACAGTCATGATGCAGCTTCTCAGGGAACTGCTCGAGCAAAGGACAGCACACACACAAAACACTGACAGGCTGAAACAGAGTATTTTTTTAGCCTGTTTCCTGCATCCCCCAGGCCAGGCATCAACTGAAACACAGCTCAAATTTACTCTTCCAGCTAGGAGTATCTCCTGCTGAAATATTTAAAAACAATGCTTGGTGTTGCAGAGGTGCCCCAGCCTTGGAAACCTCCAGAACACAATTTTTGTATTAAAAAAAGTTCACTTTGCGAAAGCCTGCAGTAGATCCAATAAGATTTACAAAAGAAATCCCAATCAGCCCTGGAGCTGGTCAGCAATACAAAAAGCAGCAATAATCCCTGTCCCGAAGCTTTGTGCTGCCTCAGGCAGCTGCAGGCAAGGACAGTCCCAGGGGTCCGTGGGCTTTGCTGTGCCGAGCTCCGTTTGGGAGACACGAGGATTCCAGGCTGTCCTACAGCAAACCTCCCCCACCGGGAGCAATGCCTTTGCACGGTCTCTCAGCAGGAGTTACTGAACAGAAATTAACCCTCAATTCCAGCAACTTCTGCTCCATTCACTCAACTCACTTTTTTTGTAACATTTTAAGTCTAAATCCAGTCTCTACAACCCCAAATCCATTATTAGAAAGCTCTCCCCGGCGCAAACTTTCAACTATTCCCCAAGGTTTAAAAATCAAGGATGACAGAGAACCTTAGATAGTATTAGGAAATAATTTTTGAAACTTTTTTTTTAAATACCAGGAGCAGAATTAAGAGTTGACTTTGACCTTGTACTCTGAAAAATAAACTCCATTTCACTTTATATTCTGGTCCCATGTGAGTTTTTAATAGGAAAGACACCCACAAACACTATCAAGCACCTGTTGCTGGTTCTGTGGGGTTTAACCACACGTTTCCTTCAAGAAGGCAAGCAGAACGCTCCATTTGGCTGTGTGCAAACACAGAATCAGTCACAGCGTGGTTTGGGTTGTGGAGGATACTAAAGCTCATCTCATCCCACCCCAGCCATGAGCAGGGACACCTTCCACTGTCCCAGGCTGCTCCAAGCCTCATCCAACCTGGCCTTGGGCACTGCCAGGGATCCAGGGGCAGCCACAGCTTCTCTGGGCACCCAGGGCTCAGCACCCTCAGTCAGGACTTCCTTCCCCACATCCAATCAAAACCCACTCTCACTTTGAAGCCACATGCTCTGGGGTGTAATTAGGGAATTTAAAGCAGATTTCCCTAAATGTAGGGCACACATTTAGGATAAAGATCCTTGCTGTGAGGTTGAAGTATTATTTCAATTTTTATTAGCCGCTAAAATAAGTTGCAGATACAGAAATGGATCCGTACCTGAAAATCCCTCTGCAGGAGTGGCACTAAAGCTGCTCAAACAAACATCTGGAAAGGTCACAGGTGCTTAAAGAACAAGTTTATTGACAATATCGTCACAAATAAACAATCTAAAGAAAATTTCAGAAATCTCTAAACTTAGAAATTTTAAAATTTTCTCATTGGCAAAATATTAAAAAAAAAAAAAAAAAAAAGAGAAAAATATCACTATATTCTTAAACTTCCCTAATTTCAACATTTTGGTTCAGTCCTTTTGATAACACACATCCAACCCTTCAGCACAATGAAAATGAGTCAAAGTACAATTTTCCTTCTGCAAGGGGATCTCGATCAATAAGATTTTTTTTTTTCTGCAAGCGTCTCCCTGAATTCTGTCTGCTCACAACTTGATAGATAACATCAGCAAGAAATAACTTTATAAATAGTCCAACTGAGCCAAATTAATTCTGGTATTAATCAAAACCTAAATTTCCCCCAAACAATACAAAGCAGACCATGTAGTACAAGAAACTATCAGCATGCATTTTAGAGGTCATTTTTGTACTTCAGGTACATGAACTTAAAACCAAAGAGGGACAATTGTGATAAAAATGTACTCAGATATTTCATAACATTAATATTTATTGCTTTATATGAATACTGTATTGAAAGCCCAAGCATTCAGTTTACACACAGAAATTATACAATTATATACCGTTTCACAATGGCAGTGAGCACTCATTACAATCTACAAAAAATCTACTTTACAGAAATTTAAAAATTCTAAATATCAAAAAGGTACAGTTGAAGAAACAGGTATAAATTTGGCAGCCAGTAATTGTGACTGGGAGGTTGCAGCTTGCATGTCTTTAAATATGGGAACTGGAAAATATTGAGTTTAAAGCAGCAGTTTGTGCTTTGAGCTGGTTTGAAAAAAATGTAACACTGGCTGTCAAAGTAGCATGTTCAAAAATATTTAGTTCACTTCCAAAACGTTATACAAATCGTGGTGATTCCTCTGCACCCCTAACCCCTGTAGCTCAGGAACATGACCAGGGTCACGTCTCCATCCTTCCCATCCCGTGGTGTGATCAGCCCGATGCCACCTGCAAACCTTGGAGGAACTCTGAGACTTCTCTACAATATTCACAAGCTCCAAGAAGCACTCAAAAAGGCAAATACCTGCTCATTTCTTCCAAGGTATTTTATTTTCAAACGTTTCTTCTACAAAAGTTTAAGCTAATGTTTTGATTACAACGTTCTCAACATAAAGCACATTTTCTCATAAATAAATGAACTCCTTTCACTCAGGCACCTCAGAAGTATACAAAAATGTTGTCATTGGAACAGTTCTCTTGGAATGTGTTTACTCTGGTGTTTTCAACAATGTTAGTATTTCCAGGGTTTCATACGGGCCAGATTTCATGTGTTTTGTTTTTCCAGAGGCGAAGTGCCCTGTGAGGTGAACTCAGTCTTTTCTGATAGAAAAAGTATCTGCTGTATTTATCTTTTATAGAAACAGAAAAATATACGCTTTCCCCTTAGAACAGCGAGGGTACACGGAGGTGTGCATGCTGTGAGATGTGTGTGTGAAATGTGTGTGTGAAATGGAACACATTTGAAACACACAACAGAAGGTTTCTTGGTGTGTATTCAAATAAAAATCCGGAAACCAGCCTGAAACCCCGAATTTCACATGTCAAATGTTGAAACTGTAACCAAAATATGAAGTAACTGCTAGAGCTGTCAGAAAAAGACAAGACAAAAAGCTTTCTTGCTTACATACAACTAGGTGTGGTGATCTCCAAAAAAGTTGTCAAAATTATAATTACCTTCCAGTTTAAAAACTTTTATTCTAAATAAAAAAAACTATACACAAACCACTGATTTGACCAAACGAAAGTTCAGCGGTAAGCAGGACCTGAAGGAGCTGGTATTCACAGTTCTTATCATGTACAACTCTTTCAAGGTTCAATCCATGGAGAAGTTTATTTTACAACCTGCTTCTTTTTGTAAAACTAAAGGTCCACTTTATTACATAAAATTATTTATACAGTGTAAAACTGGAGCCTTATGGAAAATACTGCCTCTAAGTTTATTTAAATTAGTCTTGCTCCATAGGTTCATCTGCAGCTTCTGTGGCTTCATCACTGTTTTCCATCGGGGTCTCTGAGGAGTTTTCAGGAGTTTCACTAGCATAGGAGCCCAGCTCTTCTGTTTCACTGCACTCAGCTCCACTCGTGGCAGATGCACTGATGTCACTGTCAGCCGAGTGTAAATCCTTCTCTGCCCGCGACTGCTCAGACTCCTCCATCTGATTGCTCTCCTCAGAGCTCTCTTCGGCCACACTCGAGGAGTCACTGTCTTTGTCTTGCTCTTTTCTGTCTGGACCAACGTTTCTGGGAGACATGAAGGACTCTAGAACAGAGAAAGTACAGTATTACCAAGGGATTTTTCAACATACCTTAATGCTGCTACGTTCCACTCCCAGCTATGCTGAGCAAAACTTCCACAACACAGCCAAGGACAGGAAAAACACACAACCCCCGAATTTATTAGAAGAAAAAGCAGTAAGCACCTTTGTCACAATATCCAAACTATCCCAACATACCATAAAATAAAGTCCAGTTACTTTATTTAACAGGTAGCTTCACTTAACTAAGCTTCATTTGATAAAGTCTAAGAAGTAACATTTTCTTGCTGCCCCACATCCTCCATTTGCCTTCAGAAACAGTCTTTTGGAAATTATGAAAACATGGCTGTTTCAAGTGTACAGCCATCATGATCTACAGGAACACTGTACAAATACATGAGCCACAAAAAATAATTAAAAGGAAACTCTGAAGAATATGTAAAAAATAGATTCGTCTCATAACTGCAGTTATTTACTTCTTTTTTACTTAGGTGCAGAGCCTGCATTACAGTGAGATAATTTTTACTGTTCTGATAGGATGTAGAGACATTGTTGCTCAGTCTCCTCAGTGAACGAACATAAATTTATATCTGTATTTAAGTAAATTCCATTATTAATAAAGATAGTAAAACATAAGTATGACCCATCCCCATTCTGGAGAAATGATGAGAACACCTGCTGATACCCTGAAGTAGGGATTCTTGAATTCTCGGTGCACCCTGATCTAATTTATGGCCCCAAAAGATTTTAAGTACCCTTGTGTAAGTTTCAAATTGCATTGCAGGACCGAGGAAAAAGAAATAACAGAATTGGTAAATTATGCAAAACTGAAGTCTGAACAGTCAGCTCATCTTTAGGCACAACTGGAGACATTCAGCAATCCCAGCAGCACTGGTCTCCAGCAAAGAAAATCCCAACTCCTTGGAAACTGCACAAAGACAGTGAAATCTGAAATACCTTCCTCCTCTTCCTCTGTACAGTGCTGTCTGGCACAGGTAGCATCTTTTTCTTTATCCTGAGATGTAGAGGATGCTTCTGTCTCTTCCCCCATGCCTGAAGAGACTTCACTGGAGGCAGTTTGGTTTGGTGCATCTCTGGCTTCCCCTTCCTTGTCAAATTTAAGTCTTTTTACCTCATGTCCTTCTGCTTCTGCAGGATCATCCTCAGAGTGCTTATTTTTCACCGGGCTGCTCTGAGCACCTTCTGATTCAGACGCTGGTGATTCACTACAAGCAACAAAAGCAGACGTAGCTTTTATTGAAGACAAACATTCTGTATCTTGTCACACTTAAAAAACAAAAAGTAGCAAATACTTCAATTTAAACACTCTAGGTGATAACAACAGAATTTGCTTCACTTATTACGTAACAAAACCTCGAAGTCAGCACTCCTGATTTAAGACTCCATTATGCATCCCTTAGATGCCTTTTTAAAACTATTTTTAAAACATAAAAAGAACCTCTGAGAATACTAAAAGCTCAAAAATACCCTACTCCTGACAAACCTGTGTTTCTTCTCCTCTGTTTGCTGCAAGCTGGGCTCTTTATGCTCTGTGCTGTCTGGCAAACCGTTGGTTGTCATGGGAGTTGACAACGAAACCTTCGTCCGACTCACGGGTCTGGGGGTCCCAGGGCCGTTTACATTCGATCTTTAAAAATAACAATGAAAAGTTATCCCAGCCTCTCAGCAAAGTCATTTGTTCCTATTTTGCAGAAAGCAGCTATACCCTTCCTTTAAAAGATCAACAAAATTAAACAAATAGATGAGGGGCTTTGCTGTTTTATACTGAATAAAATATTCCTTGCCTACAATGTGCAAAGTTGATAAAAAAATTTAAATAACAAGAAAAAATTCTCAACAATGAGGTGACAGAGAGATCAAAATACACAGTATGGAGCGCACATGTTTGTGCCTCCTCTACCCCCACTCCCCAGTATTCCATGTCACACCTCATTTTTAAGGCTACTAATTTGAGATCACAACAGGTAAAAAGGGATCTGAACCAGCTATTCCCAGAACTCCACTGCTTCTATCCAATCAAAGTTAACCCCTGGAACTAAACTCACCTGTCAGAGTACCCTGGTGAATTTCCTGGGAACATAACACCATTCATCCGATTTAAACTACTGGAATTATTTTTCCTAACAAACAAAACAACAACAAAATGTTATGAATAAAGGAACTTTAAATCACTTCAAGCTTGTTTGCACAGAATTTCCCAATCCCAAACTTACAAAGACCCCACCGTCCGTCCCCAAGGAGTTTTTACTTATTTCCCAATTATTACACTTGCAGACACCATCCCTACTGCTGACTGAACTACTGATAACAAAATCTGAACTCTGCATGTCTGGCTTTTAGATACAACTACTGACAGCAAGAGAAATGCATTAGATACACACACATTCTCCCTGTTACGAACATAAGCTTGAAGTTTCATGCAAAGAGGATTATACTCACTCTGAAGATGGATATACACAGCTGACAACCATGACATTCTGTAATATACAAATAAACACATCAAGAGTTCAGAAACAGAAGCTTCAGCTCTTGACAACATCCCAGAACTTTTAAGAGTTCCAAGATTTTGGTCCTATCTGTTAAAATACCTCTGCTCCCACTTACAAGGTCAGGCCACAATTACACTAAAATGCAGGATTTTATGAAGTTTGTTACTATCCTAACGAGATGAGCACATCAAGCCTCAGGCCCGACTGTCTGTAATTTCTAACTGAGGGATCTCTGGAGAACAAAGCATTCAGAAATGCTGAAGTATCCTATTGTGGAACCATATCTTGAAAGTCTGTTCCTGGCTTCTGAAGGATCCCACATTCTGACACAAGGTATAAAATGCCAGTTAAGACACCTGTGTGCTCTTCTGAAGGCACTCTGCTACACCACAGGATTTAAATACTGAAACAAAACACACTGGAAGGAAGGGGCCTCCCTTCTTCTTCACCTCTGGTTCTACTCTGAAACCAAAGGTGGGAGGAAATGCCTGAACAAAAGATTCAGGTTTCATCTGATAATTTCTAATAGGACTCCATATAACAACTGCCAATCCACCCTCCACAAACTACAGGTGGAGAACTGCACAGTGATTAGGAAACAGCAGTTGCAGCCGTGAGATTAATTTTTATGTCTGAAGTTATTTTAAAACTGCTTTTTGCTGCTGAAAGGTATGAAACAAACTCAGACACCTAGGAGCAGCCATTAGCTATACTCGGGTTCTAAGCCCCAAGGAAACCAGCAGACCTCTGGGAGCAATTGGGAAGTTATTAAGTGGTGGCTGTGACTGTGGGGCTGTGTTCTCTGTCACAGAAATACGTACCTTTTCCACACCTCTTAGAAATTTGTCTGTTCCTGTGTAATTCCTCCTAGGATCTGTCAGCAACTCACAGAGTCGCTGGATAGTGAAGGGGATGCTGTAATGAAATAGATTTATAACAATTTAATTTTATTTTCATGAGTATGACTGTTAGGAAGCAACAACATTATTGCTTTCTCCCCCTTACTGAGAAGGAGGAACAAAACCAGTACTGAAATTTGTTACCATGAGCAATATTGGGTGGCACCTCAAGGCTTTATTTTTCCCTATCTCATACACAAAGCTGTTTCCTGTGCTCACCACCACAAAACCCAAGCAGAATCCTAAATGCATCATCCCACAACTCAAAGGATTAATTTAAACAACAAAAATTAAATCAGATCAACAGTGAAGTTTCTGACTGTACTATTCCAATATACAGAACAGAAACTGTAAGGGATTCAAAACAAAATTGAGTCATACACACTAGAGCTAAAAAAGTCTCAACTTGTACTTTATTTCAGGTTTTACAAAACACAGTTACAGAAAAAGCAGTAAATGTTGGAATTAGTAGAACCATTATATTTCAGCTGTTACAAATAATCTATTTTGCTACAACTGGACAATGTACTCATCTATCAAGGAGCAGATCAGGAAAAATAATTAATAATTAATAGTAATTAGTGATGTATAAGCCCATAGGAACCACAAAAACACTTTTTTGGTTTTGACAATTCTGCACTCAAGTTTCATCCGTGCTGAAATGAGAAACTGACCTTTCAGACAAGCAATACTTCACAGACAATTCCCAGTTACCTGAGGTGTCACACACTTTCAATCCAAGTTCACAGTCACATTTTAACAAACTTCTGACAGCAACATTTCAGTATAATTATAAGTACCATGCATTTTTACAATTAACTATTGGAAGTTGAAGCCATAAGCATTTTAAAAGTTATCTAAGATTATTTGATACAATATTTATGAGCCAATTTTTGGCTGGGAATACAAATCCAGAGCAGCATCAATACAGAGAGACATATGTGTGTGTATATCCCTATACTGTAAATTTTTGTCCAAATTCCACTTTTATTATTTTCTGAGGAAGTCAGTACATGGTATCTGCAGCCTGTCTCATGAGCTAACACAGCACAGATCTCCAGCTTTGCTCATGAGCTGAAAAGCCACATTAGAGATGGCCAGCTGTGCCACCAGCTCAGTGCAAACAGGTCAGCACAGCTCCAATTCATCATCCCACATGACACTGCACTTTAACTACAAGCAGGTAGTACTCAGAGAATGACTGAGTATCAACAATTTAATTATGTTTTTCAGAACTGCCTGTACATTATGTTACTGAGGAAGTCCTAATCCTCAACAAACCAGAAAAACCACAGGAACAAGTGTTCCTTCTAACTCAGTTTATTACACGAAGGCTCTTAAACTTGACAGTGGTACTGGCATTATTAATTTCCCTTCCCCTTGCTCTTCATTGGTCAACCAGCAATCTTTGACACCCAAATTCTTCATAAAATCATCAAGTTTAGAAGAGAACTTTAAGATCAAGTCCATACTCATAACATTCTGCTTCTGTGCAGTGCCTTTTTTTAACAAAATTCCTAACTTTTAAGTCACAAAGAATTTCCTTGATCTGTTAATGTTTCCATATAGATAAAATACTAAGTTGATCTACTGTTTCTTGTGATGGCCATTTTGGTTTTGGGTTGGAAATCCATAATTAAAGAGATTTTACTATTTTTTTAATAGAGTAGATTGTCCATTCAAAAATCCATTTATTCAACAGAAACAAAAACATACAGAATTTTAAATTATTCTCCATCAGCCAGATCTGTAAGACATCCTGGGGAATCAGTACCTGGCTAACTCGGATTTAGTTGTATTTAACTGGTCAGCTGGAATGCTGTGACAGGAAGGGTTTCGGAACATCAACACAGTGCTACTTCCCCAAGCAAGACAGAAAACTCAAGAAATGTGCAGCCTGCAACTGACTCCAGAAGGAAAAGCTGTGTTCCTATTTTAATCTCAGCTATAACAAGAGAAAAAGGCAAAAGCCAACTCATTTCCCTCCAAATTCTTCACAGCAAAGTGAACTTCGTGCATTGAGCAGCAGATGGCACCCGGTGTCACACAATCACCCCTCTGCATGGAACTCCTTCAACATTTACAAATGCTTTTAGTTGGCAAAACCCAAAGTTAACTTCACCTCAGGAACTCTTTCCGGTGAAAAACTATTATTTTAAAATAGTTCAACAGTGTGATTTTAAAACAGAAGCAATTTAAATTGGTGTAAATCTATACAGGAACACCAATGTAAAGTTTGTGAGCAGTACGAGAACTGACTGTAAATGCTCAGAAATTTAATTAGTTCAGCACATGAGCTGCATGAATAGTCCTGATCTGCCCACTTAAGGTAACCACTTAAAATTCTATACCAACACACTCAAAACTGCAATTCCAGCACTACAGTCCACAGTGAATTACAAATCAAGAATTCATTTGGACAGTACTGAAGAGGGATCTGGGAAAACTACTTATAACAGCTACGTTAAATTGTAGCAAAAAAAATGTAAATGAAATTTAGATTATGATTTATTTTATTCATGCTGTGAAAATTTCTCTGTCATTAAGATCCCCAATAATTTACCTTGGAACTTCCTGTTTCACTAACAAAGGATAAAAGGATAAAAAAAATGGCAAGAAGTTCCTACTCCAAAGCAATTGTAACAGAATTGTAAAGAGAATCTGGCTCTACAAACCTGTGCAGACACCATGTCAAGTAAGATACAGACAGGTTAAAAGAGCCAGTTTGTGCTTTCTTTAAAAGGCACTTCAGCTAGAAAGTGACCCCAAAACAGGGGTCATTCTTAATGTCATTCTTTGACTCCAATTAAAACTTCTTAAAAATTTGCTACTTTGAACTCTTTCTCTCTCTCTCTTAAACAAATGCTAATAAAAACATCTCAATAATAATAAAGTCACATCAAGTAGCTTCCTTGTCTGCCCTGGTACCCTGAAATTACACCCACAGCTCTAAAGAAGCCTGAATATACAAATCACACAACCCAAAACCTGCTGCTGTTACTTTTTGGACAGATCTCCACATGATTCAGCTTTTAAAATCGCATCCTCCCTGTGGGGGTTACAGGATTTACTGAATGAACCACTCTGCAATCCCACATCCTGAAACATCCCCAGGCATTAATTCCTTTAAGGTAACTAATGGATGCAGTTTGCTTCCCCAAAGCCTGGGAGTTTCACTGCAAAGTATGAGGAAGTTGAGCACCCTGAAGTGTTCCAGCAAAGGATGAAAATAGCACAGGCACAGCCTAAGCTCCAGACTCGTCATCCAGAGGTTTGTTCAGTGCACTTGGGAACAACAGCAGATAACAGCAGCCCATTCATTAGCTGTCCCTGGGAGAACATTACCCATTTTGTGGGCAACGAAGCATTAACAAAAAGCTGGGGGAGGCGGGAGAGAGGCAGACTTGAACATAAAGGATAGGTTTGTTTTTAAATTCCTGCAGTGAAGCAGCCTGGTATAAATATTGGGGAGCTGAGAACAAGCTGAATTTCACATTCTTAGAAGTCTCCTACACGAGAGCAATTGTGGGGGGAAGAGAAGGTCTGACTTAAACTCCTAAACTGCAAATAAATGAAGTGGCATGGAACAATGACAGTATAAATTATAAATATAGAATCAAAATACAATACTAAGGACATGTCAGTAGCACCTCTGAACCTGAAATTTCAAGGTATCAGGAAGGCAAGATTTAGAACCTGCCCATTTATCAACAAGCTGAGAAAAATGCTGAAAGTCTTTCTTAACAAGTACTGAGCACCACAACCAGGATGACTCAGCTTATGGCAAGTATGTAATCCAGTTTAGAAACAACAAAAATACTATGTAAGCTAGTAAAAAGGACACACCAAATAAGACAAAAACATCAGGAGCTTTATTTGAAAGGAAACAAAAACTTCCAAAATTAGGAAACCAGCAAAGGGCACAGATACATTTTAATCTAGGACACTGTCAGCAACAGATCAAACACCCCATGTCCTTCATCAATAAATATCACCAATAATATTTATCAGCTATAAAATTGAATTTGGCATAATTTAACAATTCCAACCCGGGTACACCTCCTGGTCACACCCTGTTTCTCACAGCACGACTTCTTCAAAAGCCAGTGAACTGCCACAAAACAATTGGGAACTGAACACCAGAAGACCTCTTCCCATTTGATATTTCAAAATATACTGAAAGAAATCTGACTTCACTATCTATTTAACCTCTTAAATGCACATAGTGATATGATGCTTCTTTGAACTGTGCTGTTTAAAAACTAACTACATATTGAAAAAACAATGTGAATGACATCACAGCGTGTCACACTTTTCATTCAGTGACAGAATAATAAAGTACAGAAACTACTGCAATGTATTTCTGAGGTGCATATTTGCTTCTGCTCTTCTATTCGAGGAAGCAAGATGAACAGTCCCAGACAGACAGCACAAACTACTATGTTACAAAACTGGGGGAATATGTTTGTCATCCTGATTTTAGAAAACAAAGGATACATACCCATTAAATCCAGTGACAATTTTCAGGATTCTTTCTTTCATCTCTTCAAAGGGAATATATTCCACGTTTGGATTGGGGGGCCCTCTTGGTTCAGGAGCTGAGGTTCTGAAATCATCCATGACTTTCTCCAGTTTGAAAATAAAATAGCCTTTAAACTGAGACCACTGAACCCTGCATAAAACACAAGCATTGAGACACAGGAAAGTTAGTCCTAACGCCAAAGAACAGCAGTGGAAGTTCGTGTTTGCATAACAACATTCACCGTGGTATGCCAGCCCTAAGATAAACGAGGCAAGTAATGCAGTGCTATTTTCCTTCTTGAATTTAAGGCACGGTAACTATTTCAACAATTACACTGCAACAATGTAACACAAATCAATTGCCACTAACAGCAGGGGAAGCCATTTCCTTAAAGAACCAATATCCACTGACAATGTAAATCTAAACGTGCAATATGCACGTGTCTATACAATGTAAAGTGAGCCTACATGCTGCCTAAAGTTTTCGCTGAGCTTACAAAAGGAGCAAGGGGAAAAAAAAAAAGAAGAAAAAAACAACCACCACACCAAAACAAAAAGCGTTTCAAGTCTGGAATCCAAAGAGTAACTGTACACAGCATTACCTGCTTCCCTTACAAAACCTTACCAAAAGCCTTTTGTAACTCCACACGCCTTAAAAGCATTTCACTGTACCTCTTTTTCTCAAAAAGGCCAGGATTTTCTGTATCACAGTTGGAACTTGTTGACGAACAACTGAGCAAAACAACTTTGACTCCCGATAAACATTCCCACAGCAGGAAGCTATTAAGATGTTTCCAAATTACCTTTTGCCTTACAGCTTCCAGTCACATCATTTATAAAATTCTACATTTTGAAATTTTCAAGCAAACAGGTCCCTCACGCTGGGTACAACAGCCAAGTACTGAGCCAGCCCTTCCACACCCATGGCCCCACAGAGCAGCCACAGGAGCTGCTCAGGGCCTCCTTGGGCTCACGCGTGTCTGAGCAGCACAGGGAGCAACGTGAAAACAACTGATTTACTTCAGGATCGATTTGATTCTATTCCTGTTGATGCAGGAGCTTGCACAGCTCCAGGATGTAGAAAAGGACGAAACAGGGAATAACAAACAATAAAGAAAGAGAGAAAATTATCTTTGACATTCATCTGTAACACAGACGATCTGGTATGAGCAGGTTCCAAGTAAACAAGTGTAAAATGTGAGCCCCTGGACAGCCCTTCAGCTCCTGCTCAAAGCAATATTAAACTATATAGAAAACTATTTAGCCAAAGGCTGTATCTCTACAGGCTGCCTTTGGCAGCCCTATTTTCAACCCCACGTAGCAGCTGCCCTTCTGTGGGCCTGACACAACTATCTGTGCTGTGAACTACTTGTGGTGATGTTTGTTTCTCTAGCACCAGAATCAGCACCACCAAATCCCAAACCACAGGCCAAAGAAGCTCTATCAGCCTGCTTGCACCAGAAAAGCAGGATCATGTCATCTTAGCCTTAATTTCCTCCTTAGTCTCAAAAAAATGAGATTAAAAGGGGGAAAATGCAGCTCAGGTTTATCTGTAGAGATCCAAACACAAAGCCCCTGTCTTTTATTAGGAATGATAAATTGGCAAGAATGGGGGAAATCCAAAGAGGAAAGCAAACCTCTGTTTTCCCTCAAAAGAGACCTTTAAGCACCTCACAACAGGAGGGATCACAGGACTTAGTGAATAATAATAATAAAAATTAATAAATAAATAAACATCAAGGTCCCAAAAGGGAATGGCATGGATTAAAGAGCACCACTGAGTCTCACTGGATTAAGTCTCCAATCAGCATTCTGCACCCAAAGCAGAAAACTATAATGTTCCAATGTACAATATGAGGCATTACTACTACAAATGTTAAATAAAAAAGCTGTAAAATTCTGCAGTGTTACCACCACGAAACCAAAGTGTTTGTAACAAATCACAGATTTAATACATAAACACACCAAGAACTACAGTAAATAACCCCATGACAGTGTGGGATTACTCCCCACAGAGCATCCCAAGAGCTTTACTTGCCTCATGAAAGGGGATTCCACTATTATTCTAAACATTCTTTGACAACCTCATCTGGATATATTTCCACACTTTAAAACTTGAGCTGTTCTTTGTTTTCATTGTTATTTATTTCTTGCTAAATAATAACACTTATCTTTTCATAGAATATTAACACATTAGTGTTTGAAATAAATCAACAACATGAGGTTTAAAACGGCAATTTACTGCCTGAAAGCAGCACCCACCAGCTCCTTTTCAATGCTGAAGCTACAGAAAACAAAGATTGTAACATTCTGCCCATATAGAGAAGTCCAGAAAACTATCACTTGGATTTTAAACCCAAAATTTTAATTAGTATTTCTCCCATTATAAAAAGGCTAAGAACTCACATCTGCAACACACTGAACTACTGACACAGAAAGCGTCTCTCAACCTGCATTCCAAACCACTTGCTAAATGACTGCTGACCTGGTGACACAGGACAGGTTACACACAGAGGCAGCAGAGCTTAAGGATAAACTCATCCTGCACTCACAAGGCTGACCACAGCTAACCCAGATAAAGCAACACCAGCTTAAATCAAGCCAGCGAGCTGCTGCGTGAAGCTGTGTAACCACAGCAGCAGGGGCTCAGCACAGCCCTGCTGCTCACACATTCTGTGTTTCCCCAGCAGTTTTTCCCAGCACTGCCAAACTCCCTGCTGCTGGGGCTGCAGTAGGAGCAGCAGGAAAACTGAACTGCTCCAAGGCCACTGTTACATTCAGTGCAATCTCAGACAGAACTGCAGCTCAAAGTATAAACAGAGCTGTCCTGTGCTTCTCCTGACAACAGTGTTGTTAAAATAATGAACTCACTTCTGACCAAAAAAACCAAAACTATTTCTGCAGGGACAGCAAGATTTTCTCAGTTCCCATTTACTTAGTGGAAGTGATCAAAAGTGCCAAGTCACCTTTCCTGCTTTACCAGTCTATGAAAATGACACATACAAGTTGGCATCAGCTGAACTCTAGAAACTCATGTGTCTCATCCATAGAGAAAACCAGTCCCTTCATAACAATGGGTAGAACTGCTAGACAATACAAAATTAAGATTAAAAGCGGCATATCCTACTAGCTACGAAAGCAATCTATATCTAGACCTCTAGAAATTTTAAGTTATCCCCAGTCACTGCAAGACTGGTTGCTTAGAAAGACAGACAACACAAGAGACAAACAAGTGCCAAATATCTGTTTCCAGGAAAATAAAAATACTCCACACGTATCACGAGCTTCCTGAGAAAGCCCTCTGTTTTCTCTGTTTTGTTACACAATGTGGGAACCCGAAACCAAGAGAAAAGTTTGGTCAATACCTTCTGTAGAGCCAAATAGAAGCAAAAGGAAATTCTTCTACACTCTGCTTTATGTACAAGCTCATTAAGTTTTATAGACTGGAAAATAACTGATAAACATCTTAGGTTCTGTAAGAATAACAAATTGAAGAAATTCCATGGAGAAAATACTGTTCATACTTTTTTCAGAGCAGCCTTGTTTATAAATACTTGCTCTTCCCACTCAGCATTGCACATAATCAGCCTTTTCTTCCAAACCATGCTCTTCCTGTCCACTACACTAGCTTGGGAATTTGTATCAGCAACTTTGAGAGCTTTTATAGCCACTCAAAGAAGAAAGTTCCTGAGAACACTTTATAATCTGTAACCACACCTTCAAAAACAATACTTCAAAAAATTAGCTGATCCCAAAATGTTTTGGTTCAGTGTACTTTCATTCTAGAGCATGACAGCTTTGTAGTTATATACATTTTATGTACATGAAGGCACCTTTCACTACAATATCTGGGTCACCCTGTGTAAATGTACCTGTACAAAGAGCTCTCCTGGGCTAATGAGCCTCTAGTCCCACACGTGCTCCAAATCATTTAGGAAAAAATGCCAGGTTATCGTAAGAGTCCTCTGCTTCCCTCCCACCAGCTCCTGCACCATCCTTCCCTTTTATCAACCCAAATGATTTGCTCCAGCATACAGAAAATCAAGAGGAAGAAACTGATTTCATGAAAAAAGCACCTAACAAGAAAATAAGTGAGAGGCAAATGAATGGCTGAAGAGAAACAATCAATCACAGCACTTCAGAGCTACAGCTTGTATCCATACAGACCCCACCCATTTCAAATTCTCCCAGGACAGACAGAAATGCTATTAATTTAACTCAACAACTTAATTTTTTTTAAAAAGCACCTTTAAAAGTCAAGCAACAAATGAGAGCATGCAAGCTCACGCAGAGTCCAACAATTCAGTCTTTGTACCTTATTTAAACATTTAATACTTACTAATAAGGTGCTTTAAGGTATGAAAAGATGTTTAACACCCTAATATTGTACCCCAGTGCAGTCCTTGACCTTGCAATTTCATTAAACATTAGAAATGTATGAGAGAAACATGGATGGAAGAGATTTCAGTGTTTGAAGAGGCTCAGTTCTGTTTTCAGAGTCAATCAGGAAAGCAGATAGCACCTGACCAAACAGCCAATCCTACAAGAATCATCAGCAAGTTCTGAGAAGATGTACATATAATTAGAGAGACAATGTGACAAAAGGCTAGGAAAGGGTGAGGGAAGACATAAGACATGAAATGATCAAGTAGAGATTAAATTAAATGACAGACTATGCAAAAAAATCACTAATAAAAAAATTTTGTTTAAAAAATCCCCCAGAGAACTACATAAAATCCCAGAATAGAATCAAAATTAGTAGGTGAAGACAAGAAAGTTAAACTCTATGAGGAAAGCCACAAAGGAGGGATGGGGAACTCCACAGTCTGAACAGTGCTACGGTAACACACTGAGTCACTGAGAGCTGATGAAGCAGCAAAAATATCTCCACTGCACAAGGAAGAATAATAAAAAAAACAATAAAAACAAGAGAGGCTAATTTAGACACAATCTAATATTGTCAGAGCAGAACCACGGAAGAACACAATCCTAAATAGCTCTGTTCTCTAATAAAAGCAATCAATCTATTTCACACCTGTACTTGCACTACATGATTTGCTCTTGGAACTAATCCATTACTACAGATCAACAATTTGCCAAGCAACATCAACCAAGTTTAGAAATGCACCAATTCTACTCGATGAACAGCATTTTCAACACGGAACAGGCCACCTCAGACAGAAAGCAGGGCAAGCAATCTGATGCAACGCTTTGATTGCAAAGAATTAGTAGCACAAAGTTGCTTGCAAGGAATGACAGCAACTCTACTAACATGATTTGCATAGGATTCATCCTTCCAAACATGCATATCCAAACAAAATTGCATTTTACATGGAAATAATCTGATCATATCATTCCCAGAGTGTAAAAGACATCCCCCCGTTCCCTTATCTCCTGCTTATGCAAAATCCTTGTACTGGTGAAACGGTGAAAGCAGCTTTCTCTCTTACCACAATGGTTACTGGGGAGGAGGAGAACCAGCTCAATACCTGCACTATTTTTGCATGTCAGAGACTTAACTGATACTTTCTTCTGACCATTGCACAAGTTTTTATACTTGATTCTTTTGCCACTTGGTATGTTCACTTTGGGAGATAAGGTGTCAAAGAGAAGAGCAAAAAGCCTGAAATATTTAACAAAGTTGTTTGGGCAAGACCTGACAAAAGGTTGACAAAAATTCTTTTTTAAAAAGGATTAAATAGTTCAAAAACTATTTTTAAGGGAAAACTATCCATGTTGAACAAATGGAATATGGTTCCCTCATGTGTTTAGCACTGCACTGCAAGGCGTTGCTGTAACAGTCCTCCCCTACACCAACACACGACTTGGACACGAGGTGGAGGTCGGACTGCCCAGTCTCCAGGAGTGCAGAAGACAACTACACTGCCTTACCCATCTCCCTTTTTAAAAACTGTAATAAAACATCAGACATAACCCTAAGGGAGTGCACAGGGCTCACACACTTTAGACAAACTCTAGAAGATTTTAAGGCTCAAACTCCAGTAAGACCCATTGAAGCAAAGCAGGACAAAACCTAAAATTGGCTGAAGAACTGGAGGAAGAATTCAGAGTGCCTGAAACAAGGCTAACTCCTGAAATGAAAGTGCTGCAATTATTTCATAAATCTTTCTGGAATTGCCTTACAGATTATAGGTTTAATTAAGAAAAACATTCTATTGAAGAGATGTTAAGCTTCCAGAGACCCAGCTACGTACTTAAAACATGAAGAGTCCCAGGAGTCCTGGTGGGATGTCTGTCTTCAGATTTCACAGTGTTTAAGTTCATTACAAAATTACTTGATTCCAATTTTAAGAGGATGCCATCTGTTTTGGAGAGATGCTGAATACCACACAGAACATAAAATGAAACCAAAGTAGATTTACTATTGATTCTGTTCATTGAACAGGTCATAAAAGAAATATTAGAACTTAGCAAAAGGAAGTATTTCCCCCTCCACACTTCTACTATTGGCTCTCTGACAAGCAGAAATTTTAAAAAAAAATGCAAATTAGTGTACTTAGGAAGCAAGCACTTTATGTCCAGCTAAACTGATTTTAAGGCAATGTCCTCAGAATACACAAGGAAAGAACCAGAGGACAGTCTCTGAGGGAGTCACGTAACATGGAACAAGAGATGAGTCACTTGTATTACTTTTGCCCCCCCAATTTTTGCTGACTTAGATGACACTCCCACAGAGACCTTCTAGTAGGAAACAGGTGTTTTGAAGTGAAGTAACTTGCCAACTTTAATAACTGTTTCTTTTCTTTTGTACCTTGTTCTAGAGTTCATAGGAGATGAACATGTACTCTAAGACACAGTAATTTCCCCAGGCTGTCAAAGGCAAAATTAAAGTTTCATCCAAAACAAGTTAATTCCTTTCCTATTCTGGTCTATCAATGGGATCTCCAGAACTATTTGGAAAGTGAAAAGGCAGAGAAAATGAAGTGCACTCAGCAATCACATACCCAATTCAAACTCCTGGCAAGGCAGCAAACTTTCCAGCGTACTCTTCCACAGCATCGATGCAAGATGTATCCAAACAGGAGTATTGAGGACTAGATGGAATATGCCCGCTCAAATCCAAGGCCTGTGTCTGCCACCAGGGAGCACAGAACTCATGCCAGGCATGAGGAGCCCCAGCGTGGCTCCTTTCCCCCAGGCTGTGCAAAGAGCAGCAGCGGGGAGGCAGCGCCGGGAGCGTGCCCGAAACTGCCAGTCCTGTCCCACTCCTTGACCTGTCCCACTGCCTGTCCCGCTCCCTGGCCTGTCCCCCTGCCTGGCCTGTCCCCCTGCCTGTCCTGCTTCCCTGGCCTGTCCCCCTGCCTGGCCTGTCCCACTGCCTG
>VWZT01011455.1:345967-369758 GCA_013397055.1 Pachycephala philippinensis | reverse complement strand
GTTATCGTCCTCCTCATGCCGGCCCTGCCATGCAGATCCTCGCGGGAGGGAACGCGGAGCCTTCCCCCTTCACATCCCGGTCCCTCAGGGAGCTCTCGTGCCTTCCTCCCCGCTTTCAGGCTGAGGGTGACCGCCCTCCCCCCGCCCACCCCAAATCCCTGTTTGTGCAGGGACGTGCCTGTCTTTTTATTCTCAAGAAAATCACAGAATATGCCGAATTGGAAGGGACCNACAGCAGGAAAAGCTCTAAACTTCCCTGAACTACAGAATATTCTGGGTTGGAAGAGACCAACAAGGATCATCTAGTCCAGCTCCTGGCCCTGCACAGACATCCCAACAATCCCACCCTGTGCCTGAGAGCGGTGTCCTAACGCTCTCTGGCAGCCTTAGGGCCGTGCCCATTCCCTGGGGAGCCTGTTCAGTGCCCCGCCACCCTCCTGGGGTCAAATCTTTTCTTAATATCCCGCCCAAACCTCCCCGACAGCTTCATGCCATTGCCTCGAGTCCTGTCACTGCTCACTGGAGTGAAGAGCTCGGTACCTGCCCCTCCGCTTCCCCTCAGGAGGTCTCCCAGCAGACTCCTCCAGGAGACTCTCCTCCCACCGCTCCCACCCCGGCACACATTCCCTGTGCTCCTGGGATGTTCCCCTCGCTCACCCTTCACCAGCACTTGGCTCTAAAGGAGTGGATGTGAAGCCCTGGCAGACCTGTCACTCCTTCCTGGCCAAGGTCCCAAGGTGAGGCAAACAGCAGATAAGAGGCTCTAACCCAGGCCCCTCTACCAACTGGGAAAGATTTCAGTTCACAGCAAATCACCTTTTCCTTCCATTTTCAAAGCTGAAACAATCAAATATAATCCTAGAACACAAAAACCTTGTAGGTAAGTTTCGTCACAGGGTTGTTGTGCGATCCCAGGCAAAGGGGTGAGGCAATCACACCTGAGCTTCTTCATTAATGAAACATAAATTATAATTACTCCTTGAAAGGTATTTGACACACCTTGTAATAAAAATGTACACAGAGAGGATGATTTCATTTTGTGTCAGTTCCCAGACTGCTTGTAGAGTATTCACTCAGGTCCAACAATAAGAAAAATCACCTTGCTGGGGAAGATGTGGTGGTTTAAACATCTAACTAAAGAACAATGAGAAACTGTTTTACAATCCAGGTTGGTTTTTGTTTTTTTTTTCTTGCACTAAATTTACACAAAGCCTCATTAAGATTTACGCTTTAGATTAAAAACATACTTTTTGAGAGTTATAGGCTGTCCAGCCCCTGGGCATGGATCAATAATTACAATTATTTGGGATGTAAGACCAACAGCTACTTCTGCTTTCAGTAATGAAGCTTAGATTAGGTATCTAGAAATCCCTGACCCAACTTGACTTAAAGCAGTTTCCCTTCAGTGATGTGTGACAGCAATTTGTAAGGTATTTCCACCAAGTTTGAACCAAAATTGATTGTTGTGCTTTGAAACAATCTGTAGCAATTCAATACAGCATCAAGCGAGATGCAGCAGAATCCAGTGAGAACAATAAGAAAATGAGAACAATCTTATATTTCAAGACCCACTTAGGTCTTCAGAAAATAGTGTACACCAATACACATCAAAGGTTTTACAAAAGGAGCATAGGGATTTTGTTTGGTTTGTTTTAATTTATAGCTGCAGAAACCTGAGTATGGTACAACAACATGACACTAAAAATCATGGATCTCTGAACCATCCAAAGAGGGAAAGTTATTTTTTTTTCTTTAAAGTATATCACAGCCACCTCGAGACAAATTATGTTTCTCCTCTGAGAAAATGACTAAAAATCTTTACCGTGCTTTTAAAAAATTGGGAAGACTTGGGAGTATCGAAAGATGAGAACAGCTCACACACAATGCCTTAAAAAAAAGAGGTTGAAAACAGAAAAAATGGTATTTGTGGGAGTTGGTGTTTCTTTTGAAAGATTACCCACAGGAGATACAAGAAAACAAGGAATGGTTAGATGTGACAAACATTCCAGGCTTTTCCTGGCTCAGCCACTGACCCCAGCAAGTCCCCAGGGATTGTCTCCTATTAATCCAAGGGCCCATGGCAAACTGGCTGGTTCAGTTTTCTTTCCAAGCTGTTTCTCACACTTTCCTCCCAGTATATCCCTGGGACAGGAGCTTCCTGACATCACTCCACAAACTACGGGACCAGTCAGACTAAAACCAGACTTGTTTTCTCACCTGGAGCCTCAGGTGTGAGGAACCACGGTGCACTTTGGAAGCCCTGAGCAGAACGGGAAGGAGATGTTGCTTTGAAGGTGTGAGCCCTGAGAAGGCACCTGTTGTGCACCGCTCTAACCGTCACAGCAGGGAATTAACATTTTCAGACGGATTCAGGAGAAGATGCTTCTAGAAGAACAGGTCTTTAAAATAAAGAGCCATGTCATTTCTTTGGTATTAATTACCAAAACTAAAACACTTTTGGGCTATACTGTAGTTTTCACAAAGTAACAGCAGCAATTAAGGTACATTTATAGAAATGTAAAAGTCGAATCAAAATATTTTACCTCAAAAGAAAACATTAACAAAGTGCTTTGTTCATCTTCAATGCTGATTCTCAATTTGGTGTTTTGTCTCCATTTTCATTTCAAAGGAAGTGTTGACAGTTTGGTTTTTATTCCGATCCAGAATAAAAGCAAAGTTTCCAAATATTGCTGTTCCTTTTGAAGCTCAGATAGCAATTCTTTATCTCATGCCAGCCGGAGGTGCAGGCTGATCCCAGCACAAACAAGCACTTGCCTCAAAAGCAGTTGGGGAATGTGTCCAGCCTCTGGAGGGACGATCCTGGTGACTGTCCCATCCCACCTCACCTCTGGAGGGGTGCTCACTCTCTATTTACTACCATCACATTTTATTGTACCTGATGGAGAGGAGAAAAAGATTCTCTGACAGTTGATAAAGCGTCAAGATTTATTTCTCTCAGTTAGTTGTACTTTATTCCCATCTTGGGAAATCTCTCTTCTTCCCGCAGCAATACTGGCTGGAGCCAGGTTTGCAAGCGAAAAGCCTTCAATCACGGAGCAGTGTGACCGTGAGTGTGTAACACCCCCCATACCCCCAGCCCTCCCAGAGCCCACACACAGGCTGCTGTTTTACAGCTCGCCCCACCTCTGCCCATCCATTTCAATGGCAGTTTTATTCTTCTTATTTTGACTTCAGAGAGCTGAGGCTGAGCCCAACCCATCACCCAGCTGGGAACAGTGTCAGCACCAGGGCTGGGCTGAACAGACAGCCCAGGAGTTTGTGTCACACAGAGATGTCACAAGCAAGGACAGCGCAGCAGTGACCATACAAGAATGTCAAAAAAATGCATACAAGAAGGAGGGAGGGGAAATGATGCTAAGTGACTCCAAGAAGTGAAACATAATGGAGAAACAGTAAAGAGTAAAAGGTAGAACTTCAGTTTCCTTGCTTCCTTTGAGAGCAGGTTCTGATCTATGCTCTCCATAACACAACCGGAGCTGCAGCATGACACACGAGCACTTTGGGGAAAGTTAAATATATTTGTCTCTTTGTATCCAATATCAGACTCTCTCACTACAGTAAAATTGTAAAAGAGGAACATTTATCTGTGTTCCCTGCTGTCATGCCCTGAATACACACACTATAACATCACACCTACAAAACTCAATCCCAACCAGACCAGCACAAAATTGCATTTAAAAGAAAACTAGTAAAGTACAGAGCTTGCTTAAAATTTCATTTATTTGTACTGTAAGCCAACGGATCATCCTCAACCCAGAAATGCACTGCTCAGCCTCCTTGGGAGCTGTAACAATCAGTGCACTTGTCAAAGAAAAATCCACAAGCAATTCAGTGAGAGAGAAAAGGGACAATTTTTACACACATGCTCGTGCTGTGTGCACACACACACACACTGAGCAGTTTCCAGTTTCCACTGTTAGCAAAATGCTGGTGAGCTCTATCCATTATACCATTGGAAGTAACTAAAATACAGGAGAAGAAGGGGAAATGAGGACATAAAGTCTTTGTAAGTATTTACACATCCCATTATTAAGATAAATGAAGGCTAATTAACATGGAATTAGCCACAAGTATGAAATACAAAATGAATTAAAACTAGTTTCTAAGTAAGATGAATATTACAATCAACTACTGTTAAAACTAAAATATAAAATGGTTTTGGAAGCTGCAGTAAAATATAAATTAATAATTCTAACAACAACAAAAAACAAAGTTACATAATTGTTTTAAAACACTTTGGAGAGCTCAAATTATTGCTTTTTTCCTCAGAAAAAGCCCAGCAGGGGGGAACCTCCCCCATTCTTCCTGCCAGCTGATATTACATTAACAAGAGTGTTCATGTTAAAGCAAATACTTCATGTATTTAATAGCTGTTGAGAACATAACTCAGTTCTTCCTAAACAAAATGTAGCACCTCCTGTGAACATAAAAAGCACTGCTTTAATCTCTAATCAGTTCATATGCAATAATGCCTTTGTTTTGTAATGAATTCCACTCCTTCATTTGAATGTGCCCATAGTTGCACGGTTCTGCTGAATCACAGCTTACACAACCACAGCCTCCGAAACTCCAGAGCCTCAGCACTGGGGCTGCAACTGTCTGGGCAGCAAGACTTCGCTCTGCAGCTTTCTGTGGCTTGGAGACACCATGGAAATCAGGAATTCGGCCTGCCCAGCACACAGCTCCTCCAGCCTCGTTAAACCGGCATCAGCTTTACCCTGATACTTGAAAATAAAGACCAAAAAGCTAGCTAATACTTTATACAAGCTCTCAGAATTGCTGGCCTAAAGGTTTACCTCTCATACATTATTTTAAACTGTTTAAATCAGCAGCTTCACATTCTTTTCTCTGCCTTCTGGTTCTGGAATCTTCAATGGTCATTTGGGTTACATTTCAAACTTCTCTCAGTAGGTAGAAGTGTACTCTTCTTTAAACTGGCAACTGAAACTTCAGCTGAAATAGAAAATCCTAAGGCAAGTTGGAAAGGCATCTCTGCTCAAGTTTAAATGACTTTCTGGGTCCCAGGCTTTCAATCACAACAGTCGAGCTGCCTCTGTCCTTCACATGTCAATTTACACCGAGGTGGCAAACACTGCGAGATAAGGGCTGGAGTCAGAACACATTGTTTAATCAAACCGTGATTACCATTTCCAGCAGAGGTGCAAACAAGGTTTCTGTTCCTGTCACGCCTGTGAGGTCCGGCAGTTTCGCTGCCATTACTCCAAACCCCTGTCCCAGCACTCCCCCGCTCAGCTGCCTGCAGTCCTGCTCTCTGCCAGGCTGTGTCACAGACACTCCCACACTCCGGCGTTTGGGAAAAGCTTGTTGGAACTCTATCCCCTGCACAGGCTCTTAACTGGCAGCCTGGGATGGCACCAAGGTCGTGTTTTCCCTCCTCTCAGGAACTGCCACACAAGGAGACAGAAATGTCCGAGACAAAAGGGAGACTCCTGGAGTCTGTTTTCTTATGAAACCCTGCATTAGCCCTGACTGGATAGGGGAGAATGCCCAAACTGCAATTCCTCAGAAATCCTATTTTAACTTTGGGAACGTATCCTTTCCCTCATCTACGCCCCCAACCGTTTCTCTGACAAATGCACGATACGTGTACAGGATATCCCATCTGTGCCAGTTTTCCTTTCATTAGGGGAAGGCTTCATTATCTCATCCTGCTCACCCCGCTCCCACTTTGCCTGTTAGATACAAAAGCGAGCAGTTCCGAGTCACGGCTGATGTTTTCTGCTGAACAGACTTGAAAAGTAAGATCATTTTCTCTGCTGCTTCCTTGAAGCACTCCTACATACACCCTTGGGGCTTATTCCTAGAAAATGCCCTCTGGGAGTCTGCTCTTGGATCACTGCTCTTTAGGAGTGAGTCTGCTCTTGGATTGCTGCTCTGTAGGAGTGTCCTCACTTCCAGTTCCCCAGGGATTGGTCCCAAGCACCTTTCAGCTACTGCAATTTAAATAAGCTCTTTGTGCATAGCACAAGATGAGGATCATACTTTGGAAATTTCAGCTAACTGAAGTATTTTAAATAAACACCAAAGGCATCTTGTATCCTCTTTCACTTTGAGGCTATTCATTATGATCCCAGCATACAGCTCTCAACTCCCCATCCCTGGAAGTGTTCAAGGCCAGGTTGGACAGGGCTGGAGTAACCTGGTCTAGTGGAAGGTGTCCCTGCCCATGGCAGCGGGTGGAACAAGATATCCATAATGGTTCCTTCCAACCCAAACCATTCTAGAATTCTGTGGTTCTATGATCCCAGAAATGGAAGTGCCAGACAGAAATACATTTCCATGCAGGAGAGGGCAGTCAGGGGCAGCACTAGCCCTCTCCCAAAGCAGGGAAGGAAAACTGTCTGGTGGTGGAATACTGCTGCTACTGCGCAGGGAATAGCACTTAAAGAGGAAAATGGATCAATAGTACCTGGGTCTGTACTCTTCACTGACAACAGTCTTGGACTGTGCCTAATGCAACTCACGTTACCAAGCCAGAGAATACATTCTTAAAGTGTAAGGGACTGGGTAGGCAGGCCACAACTGTACTCCACAAAGAAAGGATTCTCCTGCTGTTCTCAGCAACAATCTCAGTAGACTTCTAGGATTTCCTGCTTTTTGTCATTTCAAGGGTCATTAGGAAATTGGATAAAGAAATATTTTAATTCTGAGTTTCAGTAAAAGAGTTCGTATTCTTCATTTATACCCTTCATGAAATGTAGTACAAGACTTAAAACTTCTGTGTAAGAAGAGGGCTGCAGTTAGTATCTGTGGTTGGCCCCCAAGTAGACAATGACACGATTTTCATAGACCTTCTTCATAGTTTTCTCAATTTGCTTCAAAAACACTTGTGGAATTCTCCCACATAAAGTGTGCACTGTATCCAGAAACTTCGACTGCAGAGGGTAGTACAAGGACTGGAAGAGATTGTCTTCAAATGGAAACTAAAGAAAAGAAAAAAAGAATTTTTAGTTTTCACTAGTTGTGAAAAGGCATTTTGTAAGTTTCTGTAAGAGAAAACCTTCCATAGGTGGGGAATGTCTTGTCCCTCACCTGCCCGAGTGTCACCAACCCCATCACTTCACACCCTGCCTGAGAGAGTGCATTCACAGGAATTTTATTAATGTGAGGATACTGTAAGGAAACAGGAGTTTTGGCAAGCGGAGCTGTATGCAGACAACATCCCAAGTGGACACAGGCACCTGTGTCTGTGGGACAAGCTTCTGCCCTCCATATGCCCAGAGGCTCCAGGTGCTCAGGCATGACAAGCTTTCCCTGGCAATTTATGGACCAGAGCTGCAGCCCCAGCATGAGGAATTCCACTCCAGCATCCTTTTTCTACCTTCAGTATTATAGAAAAGCAATTTATCGGCCTTTTTAATTACTATTATGAAGGAGCAATGTTTGAACCACCTCAAATGCATACAAGGCCAGAGCAGCTATGTTCCTTTCGGTCTGATGGGTTTTACACAAACACAACCACCCAGCCTGCTCGCTGGCAGAGCAATCCGAGTGAAGCAGGAATCCACCCTGGGATACAAGGGGTGGCTCCATGGAGGCAGCACTTACATCCCGGATCACTTCGTAGAGGGCCTTGAAGGTGGGCTGCTTGTCATCGTGGTACACGCCTCTGTTGCCGTGCAGGATGGACACCCCCTCCTCCTCCGCGCCCCTGCAGTTGCTGCCGTACATGCAGTGGTCGGGCCGGTAGTTCCACTGGCACGGGAACACGTACAGACACTCTGCCCGCGTCGGCCAGGCACAGGGAAGGAGAAAAGACACGTCAGACAAGAGTTACAATGAATTAAACCAACCTGGGAGTGATGATTAGGAAATACTCAGTTACTTCTTTTGCAAGTATCCCTGACAGAGACACTTCCTTCCCTCATGGGTGACTACACACCCCAGCTGTCGGTCCTGAACAAACAGACAGGACAACACAAAATCTGGGACCAAACACAATCCAAGGGAGCCCTCCAGAAAGCTGAAGTGGAAGAATCAAACCAGAGTACACAGCAGGAGGCACTGTCCAGCACCCTCTGCCATAGGAAGGAGTTTTTGGAGTGACAGGAATGACTTGGGAAGCACACACAGCAGTGAGGGTCGTGAAAAATCCTGACTCCTCCTGGAGCCAGCATGGGAAAACTTGCAAAGTACATCCAGTGTTTGCTGCTGAAGCTGTCACAGAGGCCATGACAATTTGTTACACAGCAGAGCATAAGGGGTGGTGTATTTTATCCACAGCCCTCCAAAGAGTCATCATCCATTAATTTCACAGGTCTAGGTTATTTAGAGATGAACCTAATTTCTCAAAAGGGCTCATAACTCCCTTTCTCCTGGTGATTTTTTTTAAAACTCTGTGCACACAGTGCTTGCAATCTGCTTGTCATAAATCACTCCAGTCCCTGCAACCTTTCTGCCTCGGCCCTGGGGAACAATGAATCATGGCTGGTGCCAGCAGGGCATGGCAGAAGCACTGAAGATTGAATTCTTCCCTTGGCCTTTCCCAGCTTCCCGGGAAGCCTGCAGCTGGTCCCATGTGGTTCTTGAAAAGCAGGGGAAAACTTTCTGAATGTTTTCTTCCCTTAAGGCTGCTCTAGCAGAGTTCTCCAGAAAGGGAGAGCAGTCTTTGGAGATGGGCAAAGGGAGCAGCTCCTCAGGCCCAGGTAACAGAGTTCTCTGTGGTTTTAACTCACATCTATAAAAAAGAACCTGCAGCAGGCTTGGCCAATTCCCTCCCCAGCCAGTCTCAACAACCCAGAGCTTAAGACCCCAGAAAGTCCAGTCTTCTGTGTTAATTGTATCCAGTTCTTTTGTTTTCTTTTCTTGAGCAGTCTGATGTTATGCAATTCATAAAAAATTCTTTATCAGTTCCAAGGAAAGGACAGACTGTGGTGCAGAGGAGTCCCCACATGCGGCTTTGATAGAGAACACTCATCACAAAACTGAAGTATTTTTGCAATCTTTGTTTTTTTCCTGCACACTTCCGTGAGCAGCTTGAGTTTGACTTCACAACTAATCTGGCTCCATCTTCTTCTTTCTCCAGGAGACCACACTCCCATAATATTCATTTCGTTTTGGCAGTTAATTCCCACTCTGTTTTTCCTTAGGACTGGGGGTAATACGCGGCGTACCAGGGACATTGATGTTTGACATCTGTCTGCAGTAAACAGATGTTTGCTTTTTGCTTTGCTTCTCCTCACTCCTGCAATTTGCCTGTGTTTGGGTATATCCAATTACCTACCCTGTGACTCCTTAGAGAAAAAGAAAAGGGAGCAGAATAAATAAAGATAATTCTAAACTCGTTTTATTCTTAAGATCACTTGAGGTGACAAGGTCACATAGCAAACCAGGAAAAGCAGTAAGGATGGATACTCAGCATCCATTTAGAAGCATGAAATAAGGTTCTCAGCTTCTCTGGGAAGTGTGTGCTATGCTCCAATGTTTAAATCCCTGCATTTCTCACCAGCAGGACATCGATGACATCATCCTGGTGCCTGCTGAGGCTGGGTCACTCAGCTCACAGGCTGGAAGCTGCTTTAGATGAGACATTCCAATGGCTGTGTCCTCTTGCTGTCTATATTAGCTTTGTTTCTTATTTGAGTAAGTATCACAAGTCAGCTGAATTTCAGAAAAACAGGGCTTAGCTTTGCAGAAAATCTGGCATTTTCACATTCAGATAAACATCTGAAACAAAAACATTTTTGCAGCTACACCCTGGTCCAGTGACACCCTGAAGCACACACACAACGTGAACTTCGTCCCTTCGCTTCATCGTTAATTTTATACCTCATTATTTTCTCCAATCTCCAGAAAACAGATCTACATATTCAATGGAACCAAGTCCAAGCCCTGTTACCTGCAGCAATGTCAGAAATATTTTTATAGGTTATAAATCCTATGAAGATGCAGTTACACAGTAACTCCATACCAGAGTATTTATGCATATTATAAATAAAAAGTAGCATTAAAAAAAAAATCAAGGTATTTTCTCAACACAGATAATCACAACTCCGAGAATCATTCCTTACCTGGGTTAAAGTAAAAAATGATATTTAGCAAATCCTGGTCTCCCCACGTGATGTAATTTTTGTACTTTTGGTATAATGGATATAACATTTCCTCCCAAGTCAAACCACCTGGTATCAAGCTGTTCTGCAGGGCAAGAAAACAGAAGCAAGGGGTTAATATCATGATCAGTGCTGTGATATCTGACTTAGAGGGGCACACACAGATATCTGTAAGTTCTGCTAAGCCATGTCAGACCCCCAGGTGAAAAATGAAGAAGTGCCAGGAATTGTTAGACCTGGACAGGGTTGTAACAGCAGAACCCACTGTGTTTATCTAAACAGGAAAACAAGGTCTCCTGGGCCCAGCTCTGATGTCAGCTCCTGCTATTCACAATCTTCCTATTCCAAGTAACAGGAGCAGAAAAAGGTAAAAAAGTGGAAAAATGCAGGGACAAGGTGAAAACCAAGGTATAAAAGCAAGGAAAAATACAGACTAAAGACCATGCTCCCTTGGAACTATGGTAGCAAGAGCAATGTTTGGTTTTTTTTTTACTCCAGCTGTTCCTGTATTGCGGGAAACCTGTGGCCTTGCCTGAGGAACCACTTGGGGTAAGCAAAGTTTTAGTGATTACAGAATACGTGCTCAATGACACGGATCTGTCATGAAAATGTTCCCTTCTCACTTACACCAGTTCACAGAGTCCCTTATCTGCACCAGGATGCAAAAGTTTATTTACAACAGATGCAAAAATTCCCAATTTTTCTGGGTACTGACATCAAACTTTCCAATTTTAAAAACAATGCAGTGACTGCCCTGAAGATCCTTGAGTTTGTTCTTTAATGTATCTTTTCAGGGAAAAGTAAGAAGTTGGGGAAGCCATTTTTAACATTGCTACCAGACTGCTTCAGCTGCAAGTTCTCACTGCACCAGCCTTGAGGAAGTTTCATTTATTTTAATAATCATGTTCACAATTGCTTTTAGTATCCAATTATACATATTCTATATTTCTCCGATTCTTTGTATTACGAACTTTATGCAATTTTACACTAAACTTTCCAAGATGTGAAAAATACACCAATCCTGAGCTTCTGCAACAGCTGCATTTATTCTCACCTTGAACTGAGTGCTGCGGATCCGTGTCAAATTCATCAGCATCACCCCGGAGTTGACGCCGGTGGTGCCGTAATAAGGGTGACGGGCAAAGCGGCTGTACCAGCCAATCTTGGGGATCTCGTGCTCCGGGGCCATGGCAGCCAGCTGGGTGGAGTTGAACTCTCTCAGGAGGTGCCAGATGTCATCGATGGGCCTCAGGAACAGCACATCAGTGTCCACGTACAGCAGCGAATCCACATCCTTTAGAATCACCTTTGGGGTTTGCGCAGCGAGATGAAAAACAAATCAGCGAGACGACAAACACGAAGATTATTGGCAAAATGTACTTTTATTTTAAACCGATAATTTGGAAGAGGTTATTGATTTATCAGCTAAATGTAATTACACAGAGGAACAACAGTTGTCAGATTATTGGCTTGCTGTTTGCTGTGGGGTTTTTTGAACTGTACAATGAAACAGCTACCAGAGCACTGGGGCTGGATTAACTTTCACATGAAGCAGCAATCCACTGAGCTCCCAAAAATACCTTCAAGGACTACTTAGTATCTGTTCAGAAATTACATGTAAGTAATACATATTTACAGAGCTCTCTTCAAGATCTGTAACTGGTGAAGCATACAGTGTTCTCCACTGGCAGAAAGGGTAACCCAGGAGAGCAGAAAACTTCTAAGCTTATATTCAGTATTAATATATACAACCGCTTCACATTAATTAAGACAACCACATTGATCACAAATATATGTGCATCCCCCTGAAGAACAAAATTTGGATGTTAAACAGAAATGTCACATTAAAACACACCAGGTTGTATTCTGAGCTCTGTTACCAGATTCTCTATGAAGAATAACCACAGTAAAGTTGGTCAGGTCACAAGGGTGTAAACTGCAGATTAGAGCCAGGATATTTCAGCTGTTCCTGCTGACCATGTTCCCCCTTGTGGCTGCCCAAATCCTTACACACTCGTTCATTAATATCCCATGGTAGGACAAATGATCTGGTGCTTCAAGTCTTTGTAAAGTAGTAAAGATCATTACCTACAGCTGACCACCAGCTCCAACTGCATGTTTGCTGCTCTTCTTCATTATTTGCTAAAACTGTCCAAAATTTCCTGAAGGACTGATATTTTCTTACTTTGGTCTCAGCCAAAAACCCTATTTATTTCTCTCTCTGTCTTTGAAAAGCAAATCCGAAAGGCTTTGGATTTTCACCATGCTGTGGAACACAACAATCACTCTCTCATCCAATTGCAATAATATTAATGACAAACTCTCCTATTTTTATGCAAGTTACCAGAAACTCTACCAAAGAAACTGGGTTTTACACAAAATCTAATGTATTGTGACTGAGGATTACCTGTGAAATAGAGTGAACAACACTAGGATTTTCAACAAGTGGGTGAAAAATATCACCTCTAAGCATGCTCAACAGGAATCCACTAAGATGCCAAATCCGTGAGTAAAGACTTAAATGAGATTTTTCACCTGACTGAACACTTTGGGATTCAGACTGACAAGTTTAACAAATCCCTGACCTGTATTTCTGACAGGATAACTACATGTTCTCCCTACAGAACAGGGCAAGCAGGAAAAGGAACTGTCTCTGCATTTTAAACAAAAGTTATGCTTACAACAAACTCCAAGTACATACATTCAACACAATCCAGATCTCTCTGCTGGATGGAAAATTATACCAAACAGCATTTTCCCACAAAAAGAATCACAAACCAGCATGTGGAGGTATCAATAAAGGAGTGACAAACAGTTCAATAATACACTAAGAGCTCAGAGTAAATATTTGCAGATGTTAAGTATCCTCAAGTCCAGTACTAAAAAACCAAACCAATAAAAAAGACAGCTACTGTAAGAGTAAATCAATAGAAGACAGACAGCCTGAAAGGAGGAAATGGTTGCAGTTTAAGGATATCCTGGATATTGTGTATTAATTATTCTGCAATACCTAATTCATAGGGACCTGCTATACAAAGTCAAGTAAAATCAAAATACATGAAAAAAAGAAAAATCACCCCCAAATTCAGTCTGAGACAGGAGGTAACACTGGAACACCAGCAGTGCAGAAGCTATTAGACTTTGCCTGTGGGATACACAGCACACTGCAGACCACGTAAGATCTTTGTCTAAGGGGGCCCTGGTAGAGAGACAAGTTCAGGCATTTTTCAGCAGGAAAAACTTAGCCCAGTTCAGGGGTAAGTTTAATAGGTACCTACACACCCTCATCATCCTTCCCAAGCATAAGTGACAGCCCGGCCACTGCTTCTTACAGCAGAAAAACATTCTTTCAGCAGCCTTCAATACACAAATAAATTTAAGTCTGTGCAAGTCCATGGACTGTAACAATTTTCCTACAGATTCAAGCAGGTACTTCAGTTCTTAGTGCAATGGGAACCTACCAGCACCTGACCCTACCTTGTGTTCCTCCTCTCAGGAATCACATGCCCTCCTTTCTGCCGGTCAAAAGATTCTTCCTTCTCCTGGGTCCAAGGTGTTGCCCTGCAGTGACACCCAACTGGCTAAAAGAGAGCTGTGCTACCTCCTTCAAGCCCTTCGCACTTTCTCTTTCACATGTTGAGTGTTAAGGCTCCTTTAAAACCCGCAGATGTCAGTTTGAATTGCTCACATCTCTCCTGGCTGTGCCTTGTAGGGGGGATTTAATTTCAGCAATTGCAGCTGTAGGAGTTCCTCACAGAGCAGGAACCTGCAGTGCAGGTTGAAAGTGACACTCAGTGACCTGGAGCAGGAGCTTTGTCAGCCTGTGTCTGGAGATCTGAGCTCACACAAGCCATGCAGACACACCTGACAGCCTGGGATTTTGGAAAGGGATGGCCAGAAACATGGCTTGCTCTGCTTGTCTTCCCCTTGCTCTGCAGGCACTTACAGCTTAAAAGTGTGATTTTTCTTTTTTTTTTTTTTTGCAGCTATATAGAATATTCTTAGTAAATCTGTCAAAAAGTTCTGCACAGAACTGGCTATATTTAGCCTGGCACTTCACTTAAATACTCAATTATCTGTAATTTGATTTCACAACTTCTGTCTCCATAGATTCTCCCTGTGTTAGCAAGGTTGGCAAGGAATAACACGCTCCTGAGTAAACACACGCTGGTGTACTGTGAAGCTGGGCTACCTAAGGGTTTGTGAGGGCTCATGTGGCAGCTTAGCACAGCTTTATCCAAAATTAGGGACAAATCACAAAGCTTGATGCTTGAGTAACAGTACCACAAAGCTGAGTTACTAAACCTCACTGTAGTAAGAGATTAACTCAAGTTACAGCAGAGACTTTTGTCTAGATAAGGCCCTGGCATCTATTCCCACTGGGCCGGATACTTGAGCATCCCTCAAGAGGAAAGCTGTAACACAGGGATATTGCTAATCTATCTTAAAAGCTCTTAAGTAGATTAAGTGTTTTGAGAAGGGCTCTAAATGTTCATCCAAAAATCATCCAAAAATCCCTTAAGCATTTCAGGATACTTTAACTGATTGTTTTGGTAGCTCCAGAAGAGCAGCACCGAGACAGCTGCAGCCAGCCCTGAGGGACCAACATCCCTGGGACCAGAGGATGTTCCTCACCTGCTGTCTTAACATCCATATCAGGAGAACCAACCAGTTCCAAGCGACTGCTGAGAGCATTGCCCTCCTAGTTTAGTGTTAAAGTTTCATTCTGTGCCCATAAAAAGATCCACATCTTCCTCCCTGTGTCTCTGCAAATGCCCTGGATGGTTTTATTGCAGCAGAGTGCAGCAAGAGATTGACTTGTGAGATTACACAGAGGCTCCATCTACGTCCCCTGCATCTAAGTGGCAAATGTGATCAGATGTCTCAGAACGCCTCTAAAAAATGCCGGATGCTGTACAGTCTTCCTTAATATTTCAGCATCCTGGGTAGATTCAGCAAGTTAGGAAATGTGCACCTCAGCCTGTTGCCCAGGACAGAACAGTTCAGTACTGCCCACTGCAGGGTCACATCCCACAGCTCTGCTTTTGATTTTTCGTAAAACCAACGAAAAGTTCTTACCCAATTTTCCCTGAACACATTCCTCAGACCCTCCTGTGCACTTTCACACGCCTGCTGGTGCTGCAGAGGAGATTTCTTTGGCAGGAGAGGCACTTGTGAATCAAAGACTCACATTCCACTCGGGCTTAGCATTATCAGGAGCAAGACAATTTGCACAACTGAGAGCTAAACAGCTGATAAACTCAACTACTGCTCTCCTGGGGTCCTCCCTAAATCCAGGCACATTTCATGCTGCTGCAGGGAAAAATGCTCAGTACAGAGAAGGATAAGAAAAAAAATTACACTGATATCCTGCTGGTATTTGTTAAAAATAAGAGTCAAACTAGTTCTCTAAACAGAAACACTTGGAACCCTCTGTTCCCATTGTGTGCAGACAGTTCAAATGGGATATCAGAACCCAGTTATCAAACACCAAAAACCAAAATAATGGCTGGAATTACCCAGAAACAGCCCAAGGTTATTAGCCTGTGAACTTGAGTACCAAAGCTTGAGGGTCCCACAGGACATTTGCCACCTCAGCTATGACTACAGCTTGTTTTCTTTACTATACCCACATCAACTCGGTGTCAGCTGCAACTCCTCTTGGACAGCCCCTCCTACACAAAGCCATAAACCTCAGCCTGACCACACACAGCATTTTGCAACTGCCCCTAGAGAAACAAACATCCACAATCCCAGCTGCCCCCCCATTCTTCTAATACAGTGTGCAACAGTCTAATATTCCTTAAAGGAAGTTACTGGAGAACTTCAGCAATGTGTGAGTGACAAAAAGGAATCAATAAAAGCACTGCCCAGCCTGAAGGAATCAGCATGAATGCATAACCCCTTTCTGTCATCAGAACAGTGATGAGAAATGAAAGTTAAATCATTCCTATGATTAGTCTTCCAAAATGACAGCAATTACCACAGAAGAGCAGAGATTTCTCTTTACCCAGTACGTCCTGACACTCTGTATGGAACAAGCCAATGCTTAGGGATTATTTTCCAGGTGATACAAATATTTACTCAGGGGAGAGAGGACCCCTGCTGAAGTTGGAGTTACTTCCAGCCCATCTGGCCTTTGTGCCGTTGATAGTCCACCCCTAAATGGCAGATCAGCAGAACTGCTGACAGCACATATTTTCTCACATATGTATTCACAGGCTACGTATCTGGACGTGCAGCTGTCTCCTGATTGCTTCCATCTGAGAGGGGAAAGATTTCTTTGTGTCCACCCCCCCCACCTCTCCTAAGACAGCGATGAAGAAATCTGGATCATGTGAACAGCTTGTCACTTCACTGGAGTCACCCCAATCAACAGCAACCCACAAGATATTTTTGATAGATGTTCTCAGTTCCACAGAAATTGCTTTATGCAAACGTTCCTTCAACTTCTGATATGCAAAATTGGTATCAACGCTTCTCTCCAAGTTTACGACATTGAGTGTAATACAACTTTTCAGTGAACTTGAAGATCCTGGGATACACCAAGCTCTTGCATGAAATCCAACTTCAAACACACTGGAGTTACTACCTTAAGGGCAATTCTGACAGTCTTGGAAAAAAGAAATAAAACTCAAGGAAAAGGGAATGCTGAAAGCATCAGTTTAAGGGCTAACATATGGCAAGGAAGATGGTGGGTAAAGAAGACATGTTGTAAAGAATGTTATTTACGAAAGGCACACAGCACCTACCCCGAAAGATCTGCCCTTAGAGAGCTCCACACTGGAGCCTGGAGAGCCCGAGAGGCTCATGGAACCAGAGACAAATCAGAAACACACATCCTTTGTTAGCCAGGAAAAAGCCAGGCTGGATTTCTGTGTTGTTGTTTTTTTACAGTGTCTTAAGCACAGACTAAAATATCTTTAAGCAGATGTTTCAGCCCGAAAATGGCTTTAGTATTACACCAGCAAAACTTCCTTTTTGTGGAATTAACCTTTTCCTGAAGCAACCTACTCAGAAATCCAGGTGCCTTACCGGAAGAAACAGGCGCTGGGCAGCACATGGTTTGAATAACTTTTTCCATTCCTGAGCATTTCCTACTGAGAAGGTTATTGGGTAAATGTTGGACTCGAACTTCTTTGTATACGAGGAAGGCCACTCCTTTAACTGAAAGACATGGTGGGAGGAAATCAGACACTACACGTTATACAACTTTTGTAAAAAAATGCATGCGTAAGGAATTCATAGCTGTGTACAGTAAACAACGTGCTCAGCTGCTACTTGTGGATTTCAATTTAATTTTTCTCAGAGATTTACAACTTATAACTAACCCATTTATTTATTTACCAAATCACAAAGAAACTCACCTTCTTCTCAAATTCAGGCTTAAGGGAATCCTCGGCAAAGATGTGGAAGCAGAGCCTCCTGTTGCTGAACAGAACTGCTGATTTCAGCATGATCAGCGTCTCCTCCAGCCGGTCCCCACATGCCACCACTGCCAAATGCATGCACTGCGAGGAGGAGGGCTCCTTTGGATGTTTCTGCTCTCCAGGCTTCCTGAAAATTCAGAGATAGGCATATAAAAATTACTGAAGTAGACAGTACCCCACATTAACAGACATCAGGGTGGTTGATTTTTTTTCTTCAGCATCACTTTGAAAGGGATCAGGAGGTTTTTTCTGGTTAAATGTCCACAAACATGCAAATGGCATACTAATTTTTGTCAATGGGACAGATAAATGGTGTTACAATTACAGCATAAAGAAATAGGCTATTTTCAGAAATTTCCTGTTATTCCTACATTTCTGGGTTTGCAAAAATCACTGCACTACAGACACTGATGAAACCAATTTCACAGCACCTCAAACCAGACACCACCTTGCTCTGTGCAAATGACAGCTCTTTCCCCAGCCCAGACGTCAGGAAGCCAGAACAGAGTTACAACTACGCAGCCAACTTTCTAACACAATGCAGATCGCACAACTGCATCCAGCAACATCATTTCCAAGCCCATAATGGCTAGATTGGAAGAAGACATCCATAAGTTAAAAAAAACCGCACTCCATCCATATGTAAATTGTTCTAACAGTTAATTAATTTTGCCATTAAAGATGCATGCCTTAATCCTGGCCTGAAGGTGCTGGCAGAGTTTCAAAGGACTGCTCTCCATTTCACCCCATGGAATCCATGAGATTTTGCTAAAATGGAGATTTTTGAAAACAAATATAGTCGCATATCCCAGATGAATCAGACTATATTCCAAGGGCCAAATGGTGGGATTTTTACCTAGCACCCACCTGTGCGGGCTTTAAATACATTTCAGCCAGATACAGGGAATACAATAAGAGGCACACTGAAGCTCCCTGCTAGCCAGAAAAACCAGGTTCTCCTGGGGAGTTGAAGACCTTTTGAAAACAGTCTTTTGGTTTAGTGTGGAGGTGAAAATTGCATCCTCCAGGAATGCTTCCACCATGGTGTATCCCCATTCCAGCACAGATGGCACTTAGCCTCCATTACAAGGGATGGAGCTGACCAAGCAACTAAATCACAGGCACAGTAATCATTCCAGGAGAGTTCAAAAGGCAAATCATAGATCACTGCCTGTTCTGGACATATCTCTGAGCAGAGGACATCAATCCCAGCCCCTGCTCAGCACACACAATTACACACACGCAGTTAATCACTGAAGCTAATGCTACAAACAGAAGTTCTAAATAAAGAGAAAAATGACAGTTTTAAGCTGTTATTACTTTTTCTGGACATTGAAGTGCTGCTCTGTGTAACAGCAGCATTCCACCCTTCAGAGTAACCCACCTCTGTGTAAAGGAACACCAGCCACTGGCACTTCACTGACTATACAGAGCAACACGTTTTATTAAGGGTTTAAAGTCTTCTGCTTTAGTCTTAATTAACCCCCAATTTCATCAGGGTATAAATAATGGAATACTACATCTATGTGAAGTGGTATTTACTTTCCAACCTATTAGTATAAAAATCGCTGAATTATTGAAGTGAATAATTAGCTGCTCACACAGATCACCTTTTCCCCCTTCTCCCTATCTGTTTAATGTTTCCCCTTAATTGAGTCTCTAAATCAAGCCTTACACAGGCTGGGAGCTGCTTTGATGTAGCTTCTGGCAATGGAATTCGCTGGGAGAGGGACTAAACCCTGCACTTTTATTGCAACACTTCAAAACCTCACACCAAAGCACTCAGCTTTCCTGGGCAGTTTTAGCCACGCTGAGCTCTGCATTACACAGCTGTTCTGCAGTGAAAAATCCAGTACGTGTGGACAACACTTCCAATGGACAGACTCAGCAGAAGCAATCCTTGGTGAAAGCAGAATGCCTGGAAAGCCCGTGGGAGTAGGGATAACAAGAGACATCCAACACAGACACTGTGGGACAGAAAGCTGAACCTTGGAGGTGAGTAATTACCAACAGTGCAGGGGTTCAGAACTCTGGAGTGGCCTGAATTGGAATAAAAATCCCAGAAGAAGGAGCTATTTGAACTACACCAGTCATATCCTGGGACACTGAGGGCAATAACCAGTGAGAGAAGTAGCAATGAGGTACAGAAGAATTTTGGGGCACAACATTTTGCTTTTTTTTTTGTAAGTACCTAAAGAAACACAGAGGACTGTGAAAACAAAGGTGAGCTTGAATGGGAGATAAAAAAGGGCCACAACAGGATGCATTGACTACAATTTTAACTTAGCCTTAAAAAATAAAATTATCCAGAAGCCTGAGAAGGGGCAGGTGTAGAGGCAAAGTCAAACTGCCTGGAGGGCAAACAAGCAGATCATGGCAAAAAACATCCCAGCTCCCCTTCCCTGCTCATCATGCACCTCACACAGGGCAAGGAGAACGGAAGGGACAGGCAGGAACAACAGCTGGATGAAAGGATAAAGATCTGCAGGATACAGCCAAGTCGTCCTACCTGTAAAACGGGAACAGCTGTTACAGCTCTAAGAATTTCCTACCTCAAGAGACTCCCAAGACATTAAAAAGCCCATAGATCCACAGAGTAATGCAATTATTATCATTAGTCAATTCTTCCTAACATTTACATTCATTCCTTTTTAGTTCAACTTCTCTGTTGAACTACGAACAGTCTGTAGTTGGATTTTATAACCTAAATTAAATGTTTAAATGCATCAAAAACAACACAGAGACCTGGGCCTTAAAGTTTAATGTGTTTGACAAGAACAAATACAAGAAACTAAGATTAAGCACTCCAGAAAGCATCACAAAATACTTGCAGAACACATCCCCACGGAGTGGCTGAAGACAGAACTCAATAAGATGGGGCACAATAAAATGTTTACAGAAAGACCTTCCAACAACACAGAGAAACTCCCATCCAGTTGCTCACTGGTATTTTATTTACTACATACAATTATTTCACAAAGGCACTGACACAGCAGGAACAGCCTGAGTGCTCAAGCACAACAGTGTGCATTCCTAGGTCTTAAAGTTTAGATTACATGTAATTTTCTTATTAGTCACAGCCAAAGTGTCTCAAACATAATTAATCCAAAACCTGTCTAAATCAATCCAAATCCATTCAAAATAATGCATTCCCACCTCATTACAGAGCCTGCTAATCTATTCAAGCCTTCAAATTTACTCCTGAGAGAAACATAATGCATGCAGACTCTTCCAAAATGCAATATAGTTGTTAATTTTTGAAACCTTCTTCCTATTATGATCTCATTTACTTTTGCAGCACAAACAAGGGTAGATTTAGGCGTTGTATCAAAACTGGTGATTCACTGAACAGGCTCCTTCCCTGACAGCCACCCCTGAGTCAGTGTCCCAACAGTGGCTCCATGATATGAAACACATTTTCTTGCACACTTTGAAATAGAAATGTTTTTAAACCAACATTTCTCACTTTTCAGCAGTTGCACAAAACCAACTGTAGCTGCTGTCAATTCAAAAACGGTTGAAGTTTCAACCTTCTCCTACCACTCAGAGAAAGGGAAAAAAGCCACTCAAAACCAGAACGGATGTTTCTCTCTCCTTTTATGAAGTGGGTTCTTTATGAGAGAAGTATGAAATACTTGAGGCTTCAGCATGATATTATCAAACTCAAGCCAAACTTGCTTGTGTGTGTGCACAGGCTGCACAGAAAGGAAAAGTCTCTTGACATGCCATGCAAGGGATGTTTCGCATTGAAAAAGTTACTTTCAGGGAACTAAATGTGCTGGCAAAGGTTCACTTCCCCAGCCTTGCCACGCTGGTTTAAGAGAGAGTATGGTCACATCTGCCCTTCAAATGTAAAACAATCCTCCTTCTTTTTGATACTTTCCACACATTGGTTTGGCACGTATTTAAAATTCTTCATATAAAAAAAGTCTTACCGAAGGCATAGGACTTTCTGCTTCCAAAAGAAGTGTGCAGTAAAACCACCACGAAAAATCAAATTTTCAGAGCTAACCAGAAACTTACCTAGATTTGTCAAAGTTATCTAATGACCAAAGCAGGACACATGAATGTCACTGCTAACATTTGTGAAGCACCAGCCAGCTAATGACACATGCCCACACTAAGCTTTTGTCATGTACAGCTACTTATGTTAGAAGGCTTCTGCACTTCTTAAAACCTGATGTCTTCTGTTATTATGTGACTACAGAAAGCAGTATTACAAATCCCAGTTAAAATTCATCTTCCCTGCAAGATGCTGATTCTCACGAAGCAAATACAAATCCTAAGTAACACCTTTGTTTCTGAGCTGAGCCCAAAACTTGCATCCTTTGACCAACTACACAAACCAACTTGGCAAAACTGAATTTAAACAACGTTTTACATTCACATAGACAGAACTTCACTAAGGGTCTGTTCATCAATCATGCAGTCTCATGCATGTACACCATGATCACGTCACAAGATCTTACACAGTCCTAATCAGATTTGTTATTATCCTGAAGGAATCAGTTAGACAAGGTGGGATTTCTCACACCAAATTAAAAAATAATGTTCCTTTGCTCATAAGGAGGAACTAAAATGATAATCATGGCCTGTTTCTTACAATCCAAATTCAAGCCCCCCACACTGCTTTCAGTTTAGCTTGCATCAGGCTTTTTAAGTCCAGCAGATCCCACCAGCTGATACCTTTCCAAGCAGGCAAGCATCACCTCCACTTGAACCACTTATGTCACACCCTCCCCACAAAAATTCCTTTTTTATGGATACCCTCATCTGAATAAATTTTAGTAGTAACTAACACAACGGAGAATCTTTCAGCAAGTGGCTGAACAGGACCCACAGAATTGTACTTCTCGGTTATACAAACTCCTGCTGGGGCCAATGGCGCAGGATCATGAGGGAAAAAACAACCACCAAACCTCACAAAAAACCAAAATTTTGAAGAATGTGCATGGTTTGAGCACTGAATTCCTCCTTTTTTGCTGTTGTGTTGCAGACCTTGTGAAAAGCACTTGCAAAGTCAACAAACAACCAAAAAGTTAGATAACGTCAAATTGTGAAACATGAAGATGCCACTGAAAAGCTCATTGAAATGGAATGGTTGTTTGCACTCTCTGGCAGTTCCATACTTTCCGGGCTCCCTCCTTCAGTGTTCTTCTTGATTTCCATGATAATCACAGAGATATGCCTTAAAGAAAAATGACTTCAGGAGGTACAGTTGCTAGTGGAAATAATCCTGCTTTAATACCGGCATTTGAATTCTGTCCGTGGCCCACTCTCAGCCCCAGAAAACATCTCCTGCATTCAGTGGGCTAACAATGCTGGGGAGAAACCAAATGCTTTAATACGTTAAGGAGTAAGAGCTCAAAAAACAGGAATAGTCTTTCATTCAGAACATCTCTGTGAAATCATGAATCAGAGACACAAAGACATACCAAGTTAATTAGATATATGAGGTCACACTGACCATAATATAATTGGAATGCAAAGGGGAAAACAAGTCCTCCACCCACCGAAAGCTGCCCTTTCTCAACTAATTAGTTTTTAAAAAAATACCCTGCCTGTAAGGTGCTGGGAGAGAAAACACAACACACCACGATTTAAAACTCCTTTAAAGTTCTGTTAAATTAATTTACATATAAAAAACATTCAAAACAAAAAGCTCCAAAGCTTAAAATCTGCCAGTGCCTTCGCAGTTCGGAACCCAGTGGCAGCACACGGCAATAACCAGCCGCTCTCCCTCTTCCCTGGAAAACCCGCAAAGTGCAGCTCCCGAGGTGACAGCAGCTCCTCATTCTAGCCAGCGAGTACCCCACTGCCCACGTCAGCCTGCGAAGCGAGGCCACAGCCGATGGAAAATCCGCTATTTCGGAAGCTGCTCCTGGCAGGGGAGGGAACCCTCCGCTCGGGCACAGGGAAAACCTCCACGCGCTTTCGTGGCATCTCTGGCAACCCCGCTGCCGCTGGAAACACGCAGGGAAAAGTTTGCACTTGCGAACCCCGGCAGTTCGCACAAAGGTCTCTCATCAGCGGACACTCGCGGGGGAAGAACATCTGGGAGAGGGAAGTGCCCGACGGCCCGAGCAGCAAAGCGACACCGCCGAGGGGACCCGCGGGGCGGGCGGGTCACGCGTGGGGCTGGCACGGACACAGCGGGTGGGGATTCCCGAGGGCAGGGGCGGGGGATGGAGCCGCCCCCGTTACCTGGCGCTGGCGCTGCCGCCGCCCGCGGGGCTCCTCCTCGGGGGGCTCCGGCCGAGGCGCGGCGGG
>VWZT01011455.1:325079-345837 GCA_013397055.1 Pachycephala philippinensis | reverse complement strand
CTACCGTACTGTCTGGAGTAGCCGCCCGGCCCCGGGACCGCCCGGCCACCGGCACGGCTGTGCCAGAGGCTGGATATTCACTAATGGGCCGGCACAGCGAGCAGCGCCAGGCACGGACCGCGGCTGCCCAGAGGGACCTTTGGTTTCACGAGTGAGCACAGCAAGGCGAGCAGGAGGAAAAGGGGAAACTCGTTTCGGCAGCACGTTTCCTCTGCCTGTGCTAACAGGGAAACCGAGCCTACCTGCGCCTTGCAGCCCGTTTGTCACCAACAGACGGTACGCACTTCTCATTCCACCTGCACCGAAGGCAGGTAAACGATAAAGTGCAATACTTGTAGAACTGTGAAGGAGCAAAGCGCTTACTCACTTGTGGGTGGTTTTGAACTTGTCCCTGTGTGACCCATTCTGGCCAGCCTGCTGTGGAACCTCAGCAGAGATCACAACACTGAATTTCACAGAGGTAAATCCTGCTTGGGCTCATATTCTATGACCTTTAAATGTACAGGATGACAGAAATACAAGGATTCGTGCTGCCCCATGGAGCTGGAGTACAAGCTGTGCAAAGAGTGGAGACATCAATGTTGGGATAGGGAGAGAAGGGAAAGTGGAGCCTCACAAGTCCCTCCCAGGGTTTAGCACTGGAGGAGCCTCGTGTCCCTCACGGAGCCACTGGAAGTGACACTGGCATTCACTTGGCAGTGCAAGTGTACAGCCTGTCCATTTTACACTGCTGACACCACATCCCTTCACCAGCGCTATCCCAAAATGTACTTTGCCTTAGCATCAATCCAAATGCAATGAACAACCACCGTTTCAGAGTTTCATCCAACTCGGATTGTGGCCAGATATGAAAATGTAAATTCTTTCATGCTAAGAGAAAATAGCAATACTAAATGAGAAACTAGAGAAAAACCACACTGCATAAACATATGCTCTTTCCTGAGAATATATACACTGTAATAAAACCCTACCAAACTTTATACTTCATGAAAAAGAGTACCAGTAGCAACCTGCTGAAATCCTCAAGCTGTTCAAATGTGTGATTTTTGTATCATCAATACAATCACTTCCTTCTCTAGATGTGTAAATTAGGCCTTTTAGTAATTTTGGTTTGGATTACCAAGGTTGCCAGATTTACTTGTTATTATTAGCCACGTAGAGCCAATTGTGCTTATAATTTGCAAAGCTTCATGTTCCTATTTCTCAAGCAAACAGCAAGTTTTCCTAATTACTTGCCCAAAACATTGTAGCTAATGCATTTTAATTCTTCAGTGCTCCATTAAGTATATACCAGCCAAATTCCCTTCATCAGAAAGATGCACTAAAAGATGTAGTCTTTGACGTTTCCACATAAAACTTTTTCATTACAGTTCTGAAAAAAATCAGTATGTATTTTACAGAAGAAAGCAAGACACATTCCTTAGAGATGTTACTTCATCCTTTACTTGGATGCAAAAACAGAATAGCTGATGCACCGCTTTCTTCACTAAAATCAGCATATAAATAGCTCTATTACAAGAAAAGTATTAGCACCAAACAAAAAAAAAAGAAATTCTGAGGCAGTCCTGGAAAGTGTCAGTTAGACAAGAATAAATTCTCAGATGAAACTTCATCTTTCACAGACTTGTCCAGCAAATTTGAGCTTATCCCAAGAAGATGGTGCTTACTGGTTCATAATGCAGCTTCCTGTCCAATATACTTATTATAGATTACTTTGGTAAGGTCCAGAAGTTAATTAGTGCTGAAGTTCTCTGGAAATGCATCAAAAGTTTCTGAGCACACGACTGAGGCCTTGGTCCAACCCAAATCGGCATCTGAAATGAGATATCATTAACTTCTTAATATATAAAAAAAACCTCTTTATATGCCATGCATCTTCAGTTTCTGCACATGAAAAACTGGGACACAAGGAAGTTTTGGCTGAACATTAAAACCATCTATCAGTTTTAAATCAGTGGGGAGAATTATCTATTTGAAGCAAATTATTTAATTTTTAGGCACTACTTGAACTGCTGGTTCAGTTCAGTACAAGAGTGAAGAAGTTTTCTCACAAAGAGATGTCATATTCAGTCGATTTCCAGCCTGGAGGATTGTTTGTCTACTTTTTTTCTTTTTTTTTTAAGAAAACTTTATTTGGAGAGGTTACATAATTATGCTTTTTCCCTCCAGGAAAAATATTTGAATGCATTTCAGAGGAGGCAGTAAAAGGAAGACAGTAGCATTTAAAATTGTAGAGAATAATCTGGAACAAGAATACCTCTCATGGCAGAAAGATTAATTCTACATTAGGTGCTATATTTAATAAATTATAGCTTCTAAACCAACTTTTCTGCTATTGGAACTTCTTGTTCTTAATGCTGTATTTCTTTTGATCCATCAGGATCTGCCCCCTGTTGACCCCGTCAATGTTTGCATTAATCCAGTAGCTTAGGAGAGCCTTATGTAATTGGGAATTCCTGCTCTGACAGTGCTCGTGGGGTCACTCTTCTGTTTACTCATCTTCTACCTTATCTGCAGCAAAGGAAAAGACAGATGAGTGTAAACATAACAGAACTAGCACATTTGTTCACAGGAATTAGTCCTGGATTCCCCACTGGTTTCACAGGAAAGAAATAAACAAACCATCTCCCCAGCACGGTCAAGTTCAGTTTCCACACTTCTTTATGAAAAGCAGCTGCTGAAATAAAACATGCTCCGTCTGTGCAAGATACTTTATGCAATCCCAGGTAAGAACTCATTATTTTCATTTGTGCAGATGACGGACTATGATTTTTACCCTTCATGACCGAGCTGGACACAGTTACACTGCCCACGTCCGCACTGACTGTTCAACATTCCCTTTCTAACAACTCTTGCGAACATCAGGAAACTTCATCAAATTTATGGGCAGCAAGAATTTAAAGCAGATCTTTAAATCGCTGCACATTTCATGCAGAGGAGCAGTGGTATAAACACGAATCCCGGGTACAGACGACGTGGGACGCGCCGGAACGCCATGAGGGGCGGCCCTGAAGGCGGAGCTGCGCCTGCGCAGTCGGGACGGGCCCGCCCCCGGTGCGGGCGGGCGCGGGAAGCGGCGGCGGTCGCGGTGCGGGGGGTGAGTGAGGGAGCGAGTGGTGCGGGCGGGTATGGTTGGGGCTCTTCCCGGTGCTATTCCCGGGATTCTCCCGCTGGCAGCCGCCTCTCCCGAGGGCTCTGTCCCCTTGGAGGGCCTGCTTGTGGGTGGGTAAGAGGGGGGTACGGCCGGACGTCGGCGCGTGGCCCGATGTGTCGGCAGCGGGGGGAGGCTGTGTCCAGTCCTGGGCTCCTTAGTANGCATCTCATTAATGTACATAAATATCGCCGAGGGGTGTCAGAGGACGGGCCAGACCTTTTCCAGTGGTGCCCAGCGACAGAACGGGGAGCAGTGGCCGTAAAATGAAACACTGAAAGTTTGGCCTCAACATGAGGAAGAACTTTTTTCCATGGCGAGTGGCAGAGCGCTGAGCAGGCTGCTCGGGGAGCCGTGGATTCTCCCTCTCTGAGGGCATTCCCAGCACACCGGAGGTTCCTGTGTCGCCTCCTCCAGGTGACCCTGCCTTGGAGAATTCCACAGGCTGCTCCCAGCCCCAGCGAGTCTGTGTTTTAACGCCGAGCCTCTCATGCACCATCCCTGTCCCTGCCAGCCCCTCCCGGCCCTGCTCCCTCTGCCTTTCCCTCATGCACGGTCCTGTCCGCACAGGAAAGGCTGGGAAGCGTGTTTATTTGGGATACCTGGCATTTCAGTGCTGTGTCCCCGTGGTTCTTCGGCTGTGAGATACCAGGGATTTGTGTGGGACCCCCCCAGAGGGGCTTGGGGTGATTAATTTGGGCCAGGGATGCTCCAAGGGCAGCAGGAGGGCAGGGCAGGGAGACCTGGGCCTGGCTTTGGGGCTGCTGGTCATTTGTGAACCAGGGGAGAATAAAAATGTGGGCTGGCATGTCATCCGTGAAGGCTCCAAATGAGCTGTTGGGGTTTTTTTACCTCTTATCCCAGCTTGTGGTGTTGAGAGAAGAATAAAGTCTGCAGGACAGCACATGAGGTGTGCAGGTGTTCTACCAGGTGTTTCCTATTTAGTGTAGTTACAAGTCAGTGAAACACATGGCAGCTTCTCAGCATGGAAAGGGTGGCAATGTTGCCCCTGGAATCCCCTGATATGGTGAAATGGGGAGTTTTAATGTTTTTCATACATGCTAAACAGTGCTGATGACCCATATGAGAAAAAGGGTGATCTGTTAATTTAGCCCTGTTAAGGGTTAGTGATTTCTGGCTGTTCACGAAATTGTCAGAATGGGGATATGTTTAGTAAAGATAACTGCAAGTGAGTGAAAAGTAGTTCTTTCCCAAATAATAATTCTGTTCTGGTTTTGTTTGTTAAAATACTTTTGGTTTAAAAAGTTGATTTTCAAAACTCTGTGACCTTTTGTAAACACACCTTCCAAAACAAACAAAAAAAAAAACCCACAAAAAACCCCAAACAATCCATAACTGGGTTCTAAATTAAACCTGAGATGAGAAGCCATTGAAGGGTCAGACAATTGTGTATTAGGTGGATAGTACTATATAAATTCCTTCTCTCGTGCTAAATATGTGCACATGCCAGTGTATATACATACATGTGGTTCTGAGGGATGTTATCTAAATCATCCTTCAATTTGTTGCTCATATTCTGGCTAATAGGTGTGTGACCTATAAAACACAGCTCTATTTTTTGGAAGTATTACCAGGTTTTAGTATTTTTTAACAGGGATTTTTGTTCACTTCACTAGAGAAGTGCAAAGGTCTAAGGTCTGCTCGGTGTGAAATAATAAATAACAGTTACAAAAAGCTGAAAAGTTTTAGGACTGAATTTTAGTGTGGTTTTCGTGTGGAATGTAACAGGTGCTTTCCCATACTCCAACATCACATTCAGTTGTTTCATTAAGGTGCAGGGAGGGGGTACCTTCACGTTCTTTGGTGTTGTTTCTGTTGCCATGAGTGGTTTGTTCTTGAGCATGTGGAAGATAATTTTGTGGGAATCTGAAATGTTCCTGCAGAATTTTGAAGAGACACCACTCGCTCTCATAAATTGGAAGCTACAATAATCTTCTTTTTCTTTTCCAGTTTCTATAGGGCCACACAACCAGTGTTGGCTTTTCCTGCTGGATTCATCATGATTACTCCAGCTTTTGAACTGACCCAGGATCCGGATTTTCTTACAGTAAAAATCAGGGTGCCTTACGCCAGAGCTTCAGAGTTTGACATCTATTTTGAAGGGGAAGATTTCAAATTTTATGCTAAGCCATACTTCCTCAGGCAAGTAGTGGAAAAAGTTTTCAAAAATTGACCTTCATAGTAGGAAATGAACTTAATTTTGGTCCCTTCAGAATGTTCCTCATCTGCAGCTTTTACTCTGTTAACTGCAGACAGCTCAGTTCGTGCAAAGATTTGGTTTTTTGTATCTGGTCTCTTTGTTCCTAGGCATTAAATTGTGTTAAAGGGAGTTGAAAGAAATTTAAAAATTTCTAAATTTACTGTACAATGGATTTTTAATTGTAAATGGCCAGACAACTCTCTGGGTGTAAATTCTGTGGAGTGTGTCTTTTCCTGGGAGGAATCCAGGGGGATTGAAGTGCACGGATTCCATTACTGTGAAAAGGAGTCATGTAGTTAAGTCCTTTGTGCTGCTTTTGGAATGTGCCTTACATTTTTATAGGCTGAGGCATTAACTTGCAGAATTAGTCAGCCTTTCAGTGAGGCATCTCATCTTTTGCCTGCAGATTGACACTTCCTGGAAGAATTGTAGAGGATGGCAGAGAAAAAGCATCTTACAACACAGACGAAGGTATTGGTTAATGTACTAGTATCTGTGTTATAGAAAGTGTTGCTATCTCCAGTAATTTATACTTAAAAACAAAAACAATAAAGCAATAAATTTGTTGCTTGCAGAACCTTTATTGCATGACTTAAGACAATGATCAGATTGGTGAATGTAGCTTCTGTGGATTGTTTGGTGGAAGGATTAAAAATTAAATAAAGCTTGTTTTCTTCTGTTTGTTTGTTTTTATACAATGTAAGTCAGGAGACTGCAGGTAGTTAAATATTCTCTTTCATGTTTTATCATTAAAATCCTGAATTTTTATGAAATAAGGTTAAAAACATGCACAGGGATCAATGCATAATAAAATGCTACCTGCAAGTGTCCTACTTCCTCTGAGCCTTTCTCATGAGAGAAAAATGCACATGTTTGTCTGTCTCAGATATTTTAATGAAATAATTATATTCTGACTTTCTTCTAAGGTACTTTCACAATTCAGTTGCCCAAGGAGGTTCCTGGCCAATATTTTGAGGGGCTGGACATGCTGACATCTCTTTTAGCACCAAAGAAATCAAGATCAGCAAAACCTTTGGTAGAAGAGATGGGTATGACAAAATCAATCTTCTTTATGCAAGATGATACATGTGTGTAATGAAACAGTTAGAGATCTGTAGAGCGATACATGTAGAAAAGTACAATATTTCCATTACTGACTAGTCCAAGGTATGAGAAGGGTGTGAATAAATCAAAGTATGGATAAGAGTAGAAACAAATGTGTTGTAGGTGATACACGTCAACTTTATAGGTTTAGTTACGTTTAAATTTTTCCAAAATGTTCTTAAAATGTGGTTTAAAAATATGCTAATGCTCTGTAGGTCTTTGTACCCCTCTAGTGGCTGTAGAACACACACACAGTTGAATCTTCTGCTTTCTACAAACTACAGCTGGACTTTTAGCTCAAATGAGAAGCTAATTAAAACCACAGGTTCTAGTGCATGTCTTGCTTAACACCAGTGTTTAACAGACAAAAATGTTTGGGTATCTCTGTTTATTTTTTAATACCTACCTTAAATTATGGATAACATCACTTAGGTTCTGTCAGGGTTCTCCCAGCATCAAATGCTGGTCTAGTTGAAATCAATGGAACAGATATTTCAGTCTGAGGGAGTGCACTTAAATTTTAGTGTTCCTGATCTTCATTTTTGAGAACTGGGGGGTTTGAAGCAGGACCTGTGGGTTACAGATCTGTATCACCCAGTGCTGAGTAAAATTTCTTAAAAGATGGATTAAAATGAGGGAGGTTTATTGTGCTAGCAGTGTTTGCCTTTCTAGGAAATAATATATATTTTTCTGTGTAATAATTTTCTTTCTCTGACCATGCCGTAGATTCAGCTGCCTCTGCTGAGCTGTCTGAGGACAATGAAGAAGAATTTGACTGGGAAGTGGAACAGATTCCCTATGAAGAAAGCACTCCACCACTGCAGCACCCCTATGGATTTGGGAATTTGCGCTCAGGGGTGTTTCAGAGGCTGCAGGTAGATATATTTTTGTCTTTTCCTGTCTTAAAAGTCCTGGGTAGGCTTCCTGGCTCACAAGACAGCAACTTTTGAAAAGTGCAACTCAGTTATGTAACTTGAACTCATTATTGTGTGAATTGTAGTATTCACAGGTTCTGGAGCAGGATTGCTGTTTATGGAGAAGGTATTTACATTCTGTAAGGACATACATGCTGGTTTATTGCCATGGAATTTGTGAAGAAATACATTTCCCATCAGCATTAATGGGATGGGAAATAACTACTTAATGATGTTTTAAAGGGCACTGCAATTGCCTATTAATTAATGTACAGCCACTTCAGAGAGTGAGAGTATTCTCAAAAGTCACAAGAATGGTGTTTGATTCTTATCTTGTCTTTGTTGGGGTTCTGTGCCTTTGTTGAACATTGTAAATTAATCATAATACAAAATAACCTCCCCACCTTGTGATAAAATGGTCTGAATAGACTTGATAATATCATGAATTCTAAGGAGCTTCAAATAATTGCATTTCCTTGGAATTTTGATGTTTTATTTGCACAATGGAGCCTGAATTTGGAAGACCTGAAAGGGATGTTGAAGCTTTTTTAGGGGTTTCAGTGCAATGCTGATAAGCATCCTTCTTAAATTCTTACTAAATAAATCTTGTGTGTCATACCAGTGGCTTGGTCCTATAATTTTGTTCCCATTTGCAGGATGAGCTCAGTGATGTTATTGACATTAAGGATCCAGACCAAACTCCTGCAGAGGAACGGAGGAGGCAACGTTTGGCAGCTGAGGCTGCCAAGTTTGAGCCTGATCATTACCTGTGAGTACTGATTGACTTCACCTGGCCAAGTACTGCTGAAACACATCCCCTTTTCCTTTTTACAAATAATTGGATTTAAGATCACTTTCTGGAAAGAATAGCTTTGCTTTTGGGCTGGTTTTGTCTCATCAGAGCAGGCCTTGGTGGGTATTCTTAGTGTGACACTGACACAAAGCGTTGCTCATCTGTTTTGGGGTTACTCAACTGTTTAATTACTGCTTAAGTCTGCCTTCAAGGGGGGCTGCTCTCAACTGTTGCAGAACATTGTTTCATGGTTCATCTCTTCAGCAGCTGAGCAGCCACTCCCTGCCAGCATTTTGGGTTGACAAAGTCAGAACTTTGTTTTCCTGTTGTGAAACAAGGATTAATGAGCCATCCTGGTCTAGGAGGAGAGAATTTGAGTTTTGAAGTTACAAAGGTTTTGTCTTGGCCACTTTGTTTTTTGCCTTCATCACATGAAACCTGTTTTAGAGCAGAATGAGGAAAATGTCCAAGACTTTGTGTTTCTTTTGTGCCTCATTCCATGTGATGAGGTGAAAATGATTCTTTGTGCCTTTCAGGTTGGAGTATTTCAGGTCAAGTTAGGTTCAGCTAAGTAAAATAAATGAAAGCCATGAGATTTATTAATATAGGTTGATTCCTGCAGGATGGGTTTGGTGGGAGAAGAGGGTAGTCCCCAACAGGGAGAATTAGTATTATGGTGTGTTTTGTTGGGGACAGGAAGGCTTAACCTATTTTGAGTTGTTCAGAAGGTAACTTTGCAAACCTGGGATTTTTCCTCAGCTGGATGTTTCAGAGGCAGCCTCGTGTCTTCCTGTAACACACAGAAAATAGAAGAGCTTTCTTGAACTACATTTCACTAGAACTGAAGTAGTTCCTAACCTCTAATGGGATGCAAATTGCAGGAATTTCAAGTTTCCATTTTAGACTCTGTGTTCTGGCCTGGTAGAGCTACACCATTTAGTTTAATGGCTGTGTCTTGGTTGTTTCAGAACAGATGATACCAGCCTTTCTTCAACAAAAATTGTTTTCCTTAGGAGAACAGAAGCTCTGGTAGAAATGGGGGCAAACAACTGTTCTGGTGGCTTTGAGGAAAATGTACCCTGGCTGATATCTTTTAAGTTGCTTTGACATTGAAGGGAGGCAACAAAAAAAAATCTGTCAGTGTGAGAGTGAAGCCAAGTGCATTCTGTGTTCAGGTTTTGTGTGGTGGTTAAGAAGGTATGAAGAAATTTCCTGTGGTTTTTTTTTTCAATTCTCAGTATTTATACCATTGTTTGGCTTGAAGAAAAAGCTCAAATGGTAAGAGGAGGCTTAGAACATGAATCCTTTAGGATAAATCCTCCCAGAATTACTAGATTGAAATTTTTATCACAGCAGCTTTGTGCTGAGATGGAGGTGATCTCTCTTCCAGAATTCTCTCTTCCTAGACCAGGATGGCTCTTCCAGAATTCATATATAACTCTTCTTTTTCCACCTTGCTGCTGCATGTCCTTGCTTACCCTGAAGTCCATCCCCATCCCTGCTTCACCTTTACCCTTCAGCTGCACACCTTCCTCCCCACAAATTCCCTGGCTCTTAAGTGGGAGAGCTACCCAGTAAAATCAAAATATTTGTGTGAGAAGCCTTTGGAGTGTTTTCCTTTAGCTACATTCAGAACAAATTAGGTTGGTTCAGCTTCCTGTGATGCTGCAAGCTCATCAGTTCCCTGGGCTTCTGGGTGGCTCAGGAATGGTGGAGGAAGTAAGGAAGGAATACTGAAAGACAGGAGAATATTGGGGTTTTTTTAATAATTATTATTCTCTGCTTTAAAGTCAAAGAACATATTTCTAACATGGAAAATAACCCGAAGCCAAGTGAGATGTATTCTATGGATGTGTTAATATGTACCCACATATAATATGAATTGAAATAAATAGCATGTGAAAGTTCTTTTTATTTTCCCTAGAGCTGATTTTTTTGAAGATGAAGCTATTAAGCATCTTTTAAAGTACAAACCCTGGTGGATTGATGCTCATAAAAAGATGAGAGCCTTGCAGGGAGAAAGTCATCAGGAACATGACAGTCCTGCATTTGGTGAGAATATACATGTATATAATATATACATACGCATCTGTTGCTTGAATGGTAATTGCTGTGGTGCCATGTTATAGGTTATTGTTCTTAAAGGAAATGTATTACTCCACTACATTTATTATTTATCACTTTATTACATTACGTTATGGATCTCGGGGACTTTTCAAAGAGAACTCTTTGTGTCCATTTAGAAAGCTAAAGGGATGTTTCCAGGGTGAGCAGGTGACCTTGTGGGAGCACTGTTGACAGATAACTGAGGCTGCCTCCCTGCACAGTGATTGCAGAGAGCACTGCAAGTTACCATTGTGCATTTTCTTCTATTGTTCTTTGTTCATTTCCTATGTAGTATGAAAATCTGATTGTACTAAAGTAGATGATGATTATCCCTTCACCAGAGGTTCTCAGTGCACTGATAATACCTGCACTTCCACATTTTCTCTGGGAGAACAATAGAATTTGGGTAGATGTTGTGTATTTTACTGTGAATGTAATCTGATCTTCATTCCTGGTCTCTTTTCAGCCTCTGAAGCCAGAAATTGTTAATTATGTCCATCATAAACACTTGATTTAAAAAGCATTGGACAAAGGTACAAGAGGCTTGAAAACACAGTTATGAGGGGTTCCTTTGTTTGTTTTTGTCCATTCACTCCTTAGTAAATGAAACACTGCTCTGTTTGCTTGGGTTAAGGAATATAATTAAAGTGAAGAGCTGCTGGATGATTTTATTGATAAGGAATGTTTTTCCTCCAAATTGAGGTGCTGAGGAAAAACATGTATGTTGTTGGGTCTTAGGGGTGCCAACAAACTCCTCAAAAGCCTGGCAAGCCTCCTAATGGAAATTACACAGAAAATGGACTTTATAAAGCATCATCTTTTCTCCAAACCATTTGTTATAACAGATCTATATTTAATAAGAATGATCAATAAAAAATCTCACCTTCATGGGGCTGAGTGGAGAGGCTCATGCAGTTTTGTGAATCTTGAGGAAATTTAAGTAACATAAGAAGCAATCTGGAGTTTGGGTGATGTTAATGGCAACAAGCCACCCTTTCCCTTGGAAAGACCTCAGTTTTGGTAACATTTGTGCTGGTTGAGTAAGTAACTGAGATCGGTGGAGGTTCCTAAACCTGAGTGAGCTGTGGTGAAGGAAACCACCATGAGAGGGAGTGCAGGTTCTACTTGAAGGTCCTTGTGAATGGAAATACAAAAGGGCAGGAGGTGGCTCCAGGCTGTTCCACCTGGAATCTGATCACCAGCAGGATGTATCCCCTGAGGTTTTGTATTGCTTTATCCAGCCAAAGGAATGGTGCAGTTAATCAGGAATTCCTGTCTGTCCTGCGTGAAGGAAGGATTTGTTCTTGATTAAAGATGTGCTGCTTCTCAAGTTAAAGATGTAAAAGTGAGTTTAGGGTGGGAAAGAGGCATAAAAATCAGCAGATTCTTTAAAAGTTTATTGTCTTATTCAGAAACACTGAATGAATAGAATTATTTTTTTTTCTTCCTTTTCCTGACTTACATTGATGTCTTTTCAGTTATCTTCACTGGTTTCTTGGAACCAAAAACTTGATTACTTTTGTCTTTATAATGTCTTTGGCTGCAAGGAGTAATTAGAAGTACGGATGGCCTTTTTTATTTTTTGCATGACATTGCAATTAACTGAAGATTTTCTTTGGTTGATTGCTGCTCTTATATTTATCTGTGGTTATTTTCTCTTTGTTTTTACATCATCAGGTTCTTCTAATATCTCATTACCAAATTTTTTCTCTTTTTGGTTCATCTCTTCTCATTAACATTTAAAGTTTTCCTCTCTCTTCTGTCCTTACTTCAAATCTATTTTTATTTGACCTTTTAACTTTTTCTCCAGCTTGTGTGCACAGTTTGTGTATTTTAAATTTTTAATTTGTGTATTTTAATTTTTAAAATTTTCTTTTTCTTATCCTAAGTGTCTCTTCTTTCTTTTGTCCTTTTTGTACATCTCACTGTGTATTCTCTTCCAGCCCTTTTTGTTCACACTTACAATGTCTAATTCAAGTCAAGTAATACTCCATAAAGCCTTACTAATTACACAGCCTTTCTCAAGAAGGGATACAATTTTTGGAAAGCTTGCTTTCTGCTGCTGCTGAAGTTTACATTATTGTCTTGCTTCTACAGATTCCAGATGAAAGGGTTTGTATTTTCTAACAGTCACATTCAGCTTGGTTAAAAGTTCATTTTTATTCTGCTTCCAATTGCACAACTGTAAAAAACTCCTCTTTAGGCAACACAATAATCTTCAAAGGCTCAGGCTGACATATGTATTTAATCTAACATTTATATGCTCCAAGGATATCTTATTTTGTTCAGGGTAACCTCTCATGCTTTCAGTGACTGTTCTCTTCCTTATTTCTTTATAGAAAGGGAAGCAATTTCCTTTTAAAGTTCCACCTTTCAGTAAGGCTCGGCTCAAATATATGCCATTACTGGTGGATTCATAAGTTTAAGATGGATTACTTTTCTTTTTTTATCAAATTTCTGCAATTGTGCTGTCTACCTGCTTTGCTCAGTTTTCAGGGCTTTGCATCATGTGTTCCTTCCTGGCATTGCTCTACTGCAGAGCAGGCTTTTGTTATGTGAGGAAATTCTGCCTTTTATTCATGCAAAACTCTTAATGATCAGTCTCCACTGTAAAATAGCTCAGGTTTTAAAAGGCAAGAACAGTAGGAAGAAAAAATGATGTATGGTGGTGATATGTTTGCAGGAACTGTGGATTTCTTAAGGAATAGTAAGAAAAATGAGCAGAAAGGGAACTTCGAGATCCAGGAAAGGCTGTCCAAGTCCAGTGGTTATATGGAGAATGCCTGGAGGAAGAAGGTCAGAAGTGATGTGGAGGAAATGTGCTGGAAATGTTGATTTGAGAAGCAGAGGTGGAGGCTTGACAGTGAAGAAAAGATAGGTGAAGGAGGTAAAATATGGCTGGAAGAATTGCAAAACAGGAGAGGGATGAACAAACCAGACTTGGCTGGCCGTAGTTATGTGAGTATGGGTGTGCCAAGGGGATAGATTTGTGGGTTTAGGACTTTTGGCTCACTTCCTGAAAAACTGAGGCTCTTCTGATCACAGTCTACCAGACAGAGCTTTAGGGAGTCTCAAAGATGGTCACAACCTGCAGCTTTCCAAAAATGGCCCCATGTACATGGGAAAGAGCTTTTACCGAATCTTCAGTGCCACCTTTTGAGGGACAGAGTCTGTACAGGAAAGAGGAAGTGGGAAGTTCCACTAACCTCTCATATCTCAGCAGGCTGCAACAAATTCAAGCCATTTAACAGAAAGTCAGCTTTATTATTTCAGTTACTTGTTTAAGTGTACATTATTATTGAGTATTTTTAAGGCAGTATCCAGCCCTGGGGAAAATGCTGACCCTGCACAAAGGCTTTGGGCCACTCCAGTTAGAGCAGTGCTGCCTTTCATCTTGTCATGGCTTAGGAAGAGCTTGAAGAGAGACTTGTTTGCCACTGATTAGTCAGAATGCAGTTAGTTATTGATGTTAATCTGCTCTCTGCTGACTAATCTCCTCCTTTAGCTGGTGTTGCTGATTCCTTAACCTACGGGATAGAAGCACAAGTTTAAAAACCTTAAAATTGTAACGTATTAGTTTAAAGGAAAAAAAGAGATGGAGGGTCAGTTCTGCTCAGTTTTTTCCCTTTGGGATTCAAGACTTGGCTTGAGAGGGCCACAAACTGAGGCTCTGCTCTCACCAGGAGATTATCAGAGGTACTTCCTGACCTGTACTTTCCTGACTGACCACTGAGTCAGCTCTCTGTGTGGGTCCAGAACATTTTATCTGAGTGCTCCTAACACATTTAGAACTGGAAGTGTCATAGCAGTCTCGAGATAGAGATCTCACAGTGATTTAAGTGGTGTTATCACAGTGTAAAATAGCAGTAGGGCTGTAACAAAACACCCTCTGGCTGTCAGACCTCATCCTCCCCTCAGAGATTAAACTCTGCTTCACTGACACTCTGCTACTGAAAGACGATTTGAAGTATCTTTTTTTTTTAACATGAGGAATGGCCAGTTTAAAACGAGTAAAAGAGGTGATTAAAATGTAAAGGTAGTGTCTGCAGTCTCATCTGTCAGTAACTTTGTGAGGTGAATTTGTCTGATTCCTTTAGATGTGGATATATTAACACACAATTATATTCTGGCATGGTTTTGCCACTGGCAAATGCACAAAACAATTTTAAGTCAAAGTTACAAAAAGCTTGCCAATTGAGCTTACTTGATAAGTAGCAGCAAGTGCTGCTTTGCATTAGATTAATGCTGATTGTGGTACAGATTGTTAGCTAAAATTTGGCAGTGTAAGTGTACAAAAGTGTACAGGCTTAGTATAGCAGAAAATGTAATTACAATTTTAATCGTTCTGATAATTTCACACCATGTACTTGGAAGTTTTGAACTGGGAAAATGAAGTAGGTGGTGGTTTGGCCACCTTAATGATGAGTTTCAAGCCTGGGTAATTAAGTATTCAAAAACTTCAAGCAATGGATAGATACTTTTTTCTAACATTTAAGTATTTTCACCAGAGAAAGATGCTTTATTTAGAACACCTGGTACTCTGCAGCAACTTAATGAACATCTTGTAACATTTACCTTTGGGAATTGTCTAGTCTACATCTTGTTTGCTGTTATTTCGTGAACCTGGAATTTCTGTGTTTATGGTCCAGTTGTAGATGTTATGATGCTTCAGAGTTTGAATTTTAGAGGAAGAAAACTTTACTGCTATGTGTCACGAATTTCACTTGGAGTTTCTTTGCTTGCTGTTTAAAAGTGAAGTGTGGTTCACATTTACATTGGAGAATCAACTTATAAAGAAATTTACTGATAGAATAGAGATCCATCATCTCTACATCTATCACATCTATATTTGTGATTCAAGGGGTGATACTGAAATGCTTTTCAGGAACAGAAAAACAGAGTTAGAACTGCCATATCTTTCTAAATTGTCACTTGCCTCTGGATTTTTGTCCCATAAAATGTGAACTTAAGAATCTTGATTTTATTTAGATCCTGGTTGTGCGTTTAACTCTGTATAAGATATCCAGGCATCCACAGAAATCCTTGGCACCTGGAGAGGTGCAAAATCATCAGTGTGCACATGCAGTGCTGGAGCTTGACATTGAAAGGAATATACCAGAGCTTAATAAAAGTTAAAAAGGAAAGTAAGAGTGATTTAGGCTTTTCCTTGAGTGATGGGTGACTTGTGATTAGTTACACACTCCTTTTTAAAGACACTATTGAAGTAGTATTACCACCTATTAAAGTGAATGTGCCAGCTTTAAATCCGTAATCAATTATCCTTTTACTTTTTATAGTTGTCTTCTCTGAGGAAGAGAGAGAGCAGATGAGAAAGTTCACAAATAAATCTTATCTTCTGGATAAAAGAAGCCGTCACCATGTATACCTTGGATTAATTGATATTCTTCTGGCATATTGCTATGAGATCTGTGTCAATGAAGGGGACAAGAATGTAAGTTTAAAAAAGTAAAAAATATAATATGTTTTAGGAACCTAGTGCTGGACCCTGTACTGCCATTTAGGAAACTTACCTTTTAAAGTGAACTCACTTCCAGGCATCAAAAATACATGATGAAGTTAAAATGAATGACTTCATATCTCTAGATGTTGTGCACATAGGGATCAGTAGGATTTCTAAATACTTGTGTTCTTCTGCAGCAGCATTGTAGTAGGAGAGACGTGGAGTTGCAGGAGATTCCAGACAATTCTATATATTTCTGATTTGGGTATCTTGATTTATTCAAATGCAACTTTAACAAGATAATTGTTTTTTTTTTGTTCTGTGTGGATACCTTGCCCTCTTGGAAATGGAATTGCTTCCCAGATACAACTTTGTGCCTCGCATCTCCTGTGCTGATATGGACCAAGGAGATGCTTTTTCAGTGCTTTTAAGCAAAATATTGGAAAATGTAATCAAAACCATTCTGTCTCAATCAGAATTCCTGACATGCAGGGCATGGATTGTAGAATGGCAAGCAAAATGTCCAGACCTGCTGATTCACCAGAATAATCTGGGATTGTTGTGTTGCATGTTAGTGCTGCACAGAACTGCAAATCTGCCAGGAGTACAGTTGTACAAATCTTTATTGGCTTTGCAGTAACTCTGTGGTGTATGTGGAAAACACACTGGGGTTTTTTCCCCTTCCCTGCCCCCCTTGTTTGTTTTTTTTTTCAGTCCTATTTAATAGGAAAACCAAGACATTCAGGCCACACAAATCTTTACTAGAGCCAGGATTATAGATCAAGGCTTTCTGGCTTTTTGCCCCAATCATCCCACTAGACCACACTTCCACTCAAATACTATGAATCTGTCACATATTAAGAAAAATGACATTTTACATGTACTGCTGGCTTTAGGACCTTCTCTGAAAGCCAAAAGTCTTGAGCTGTTTTCATGAAACAAGGCATTTGAGCTTGGCTTTTGTTGATTCAAGTCTGTTGCTTCGTCCAAAGGGACAGAATTCCACGAAAATACCATTTCTCTGTGTATTCTGTTGTATTTTAAAGATTTTGTGCATGGGCTGCATCTTCCCACTATGGCAACCAATTCAGTTATTCAACATCTGCATTGCAATATAATTTTTAATGCTCTCCTGTGGCCATTTCAATGCACATAATGTAATTACTGCTTCTTATTCACAAACGTTCTTAAATTGCTGCCAAAATGTTATCTTAAATAGTTTGCCAGCAGTGTTGGATTAGATAATACTTGTTTTACTGTCCCCTCTCAAAATCAGGTTGAATCATCTTGGAACATCAGGAAACTGAGTGCAACGTTGTGCTGGCTGGAGGTAAAGTAAAAGTAAAGTTTCATGTTATGTTTTTGCTGTATTACTTGGGGTTTTTTTGGTATTTTATGTTGTTTCTGTGCCAAGTTTACTCTTTCAGTGTTGAAGATGAATTAAGTGTATGTCCTGTTTTTGATGGTACCAGAAATTGATTTCTGGGCTCCAGAAGGTAGTGGGCACATGTTGCTTTATCTGCCTCCTTCTTTTCAGCCTTATTCTTGGAATAATAAAGATTGGAAAAGACCTTTAAGGTCTTCAGGTCCAGCCATAACCAGCACCATCACCATGTTCACCATTAAACCACGTCCAAGGGCCTCATCCCTGTTTGTTTAGTTGCTGCTCACCCTTTGGAACCAACAGAGATTAGAGGAAACCCTGAATTCCATTCTCTCCACATTCAGATGGTTCACTGAAAGCACCCAGGCCTGTGTAAAGAAATTGTTACAGAGCTGGAGGTGGAAAGGACTCGACCTGGTCTGAAATCCATTAATTGTTAAAATGCAGGAAGGTGGAAAGGACTGTCCCAGCCTCAGTCCTGAAATGACTGAGCCAAGTCTCACCTTGCAGGATCAAAACCGAAATTGGACAGGATTTTTGGGTCCAGTCCTTCAAACTTTTCCAGTAGTGGTGAATGTTACATTCAGTTCCAGCTTGTCCTCTGACAACAGGTTTTCTTTTATTTTGAGTTCTGCAGTAGCAGGTTAAAAAAGGAGTGCAGTTAACATGCCCTGACTGCCTTAATTCACAATTATTTTTTTTTCAGATCCATGTCCTAACACAGTGAAGGAGTTTTCTGCATGTGCTTACCCTGTGATAGAGCAGTTCTTGGTGCAGCCTGTGCCAACAGTGGATTTCACACCTAGAAAACTCCCAGTCCTGGCACCAAGCTGTTAATAACTATCTCTGTTAGACAAACCGTTAGGGCTGGGAGTTTCCATCATTCTGTAAAAAAAAAAAAATTGCCTCATCTCTGGTTTGTTTGAGCTCACTGCCATTTTGCTGGCCATGACATGTACACACCTTAGCCTCTAAATATTCAATCACAAACCATAAATGATTTAAATGCTTGCTGGTGGTCCATTAAAATGAACAATGGGTTGAAGTAGTCACGGAATGCAAAGAAGTGCTGGCTGTCAGCATAGTGCTTTTATTAATTTTAATAGATTGAGAGTTCAAGATGAAATAGGTATTTTTTTAAAAAATTAATTAATAAATGGAGTATTTTGTCTTGAAAAGTGAAAGCTGGAAAGGAAATCACTCTTAAGAAAGTCTTTAATAACTCCTTAATGCCTCTGGCCTGAGTAAATTAGAGGTGTTCCTCGCTGATAAAGGAGGATAATGAACTGTTCTCCCCAGGCAGGTATATTTATCCCTGTCTTGAATATCTAGAATTTCCATGAAAAGCAGAGTCGTGTATCATTTTTAAAGATGTTATATGTACACATGTATTTGGTTAATATCATATGGATTTAATTTTTCTTTATTCTTAAAAGGCTTTTTTATAGCTTCTCCTTAATATATATAATAATGTGGGACAGATGTAATTTATTGCTTTAATCAAAAGGATGGCAAAGTCTTGAGTTAGATGTTTTATTCTCATGTTCTCTATGTTTTTTTTTTAATCCCAAACCACTAAAATGTATAGGAAACTGTTATCTTGCCATGCAAACTAAATGTGCAGTGTCTTGTTTCTATTTAACATGTACATTTCCATATCTATTCAAATACAGATTTTTAGAGGCATAATAAATCAAAACGAGCTTTTTTTTTTCCCTCTATTCTGCCATGGCTTTTTTCCTTAGAGGAAAACAAACAAGCACACAGACTAATGCAGATTTTTCACTGTTACACACAGAGTTTCTCCAGCATCCATGATGTCCTGGTATCTTTTGGAAGAAGAGTGCTGTGCTATCCCCTATACAGGCATTTTGGGCTGGTGACACGTGCCTTCAATGACACAGTCATGATTCTGCAGCTGGGTGAGTGATTAGGGACTGGAAGTTGTGCACAACCATCTTTATACCTTGGCTTCCTGAAGTTACCTGCAGCTTTTCTATTTAGCATGAGTTACTTCTTGGAAAAAAGCATTAGATTTATTTCTTGGACAGAAGGATCACTGAGAAGCAGTGCTTCACTGGTTTATTTAAATGCTTGTGAGTTGCAGGATTAAAAACCCACACAAATGGCAATATTAATCTTTGCTACTGCCAAAAACTGTTGCTGATTGAAAATACCATTGACGTTATAACAGTCAGGGAGTGAAGTTTTGAGGGGAAGATGGATGCTGCTGTCCCTCCTCACTTATCTGCACTGCCTTATGTTGCTGTTCATAAGTGTGAAAGAAGAAAATTCTGATAACAAAACTGCAGTGATACAGTGCTGACAGCCTTCGGGGTTTTTTCTGAGGGGGATAGTGCATGAGAGGTAAGAAATTTGCTTTTCTTTTAATGTCACGATGGCAAATGGTGTTGCAGTGAACATTCAGTGATCAGTGAAGTATTGCCTGACTGGGTAAGTTATTACCAGGGTGTTTCAATTTAAAAGTTGGTAGAGTTCCTTTCTTGTGTCTCAGAATCCTGTTCCATTAAAAGGAGAGAATAACAGCAAAGTTCAGTTTATCTTTAGATGAATGCTTCTCCTTGAGAATGTGGAAAACCACGCAGAAGTCTGCGGGGAAAAGAATGTAAAATAGAAATATATGACTTAAATTTTCCTTCCAAATACACAGGATAAAAGCTGGTAGAATTTCGTGATGGTGTAAAATCAGATTATCAAATAGCAGATACAGAGCTGGGGTCAAATTATATCCTCATTTTGAAATGGTCTGTGGAAAGAGGACTGGATTTCTGAATCTGGAAAATTCAGGTTTCAGGCTGTTGTCTGGCAGAGGTAACAGCAAGGAAGTCCAGAAGGATCCAGGGATCTGCAGACCATGCTCTGACTTCTCTGTTACACGTGTTGGAAGCTTTTTTATTTGTACTTTTAAATACCACTAGTGGAGTTTTTTGAATAATCAGGAAGCAGTATCTGCACATAAAAAGCAGTTTATTTATTGGTCAGTGTAATGCAGAGCTGTAATGATGCAAAACTGTTAAATCCCGTGGAGCCACGTTCTAAAAGCAGATATTTGATAGTTTGCCTGATACAGAATTCCCTGTTTCAAGTCTGGCAAGATTTGCAGCCTCTCATTAGAGACCCATTAAGCTACTATAATCCAAAACTTTTAATTTATGAAGAAAGACATTTTTTGTTGGGAATTAGTGTAACATTCACTGATGTACATTGTTACTTGGCAGATGAGTAACAGGAGTGGATGTTGGAAGTGGTTTGGGCTGACAGCTTGACAGCTGGAACCTGAAAAAAGTAGCAAAATTTTAATTCCACACGTCATTTCTTTGTAAAAGAGCACACTTCCTTTTAGTCAAAATAGTGATGTTTGACAAGCATAGATGGGGATACAATTTAAAGGTTATTAGTTATATGTGGGATTTNTGTTTTTTGTTCTGTTTGCCATGGCATTTTGCTCTCCACATCCCTTCTCCTTATTGCCATCTTCCTCACCCTTAACTTTCATTCTCTGGCTGTATTTTTTGAGCATGGAGTTACTTACAAATAAGCAAACAAATTTTGTGCTTGAACAGCAGGGGGAGTTCTGATCTTTTTTGTCTTTTTTTTTTTTTT